>NNCF01126131.1:294666-305737 GCA_002313205.1 Laupala kohalensis
GAACACACTATCTACGCAGAAGTTCTCGTAGCCTGTCAGTGGAGAAGATAAAATATCATTACGAACGTAGATACACGTACCTCCGTGGGGATTTTTGCCTTTAAAATTTTGCCGACAGTAAGAACTTGCTAAAAAAGTGTGTTTAAATCTTGTCGCTTGAAGTTGTCGTTCGCGTTTGTCGCCCACGCCTAAGGGTCAAGAAGACGGTATAAAAGTTACGTATTGAAAATACTGGAAATGTCTTAAGATATTATTACAGTCTAAATGCCGAGATATCTCAATTACTTCGTAATATATGATAAAAAAGCAAAAATTCGAAAAATTATGTCATCCTAAATTATCGGAATTTTGGAAAAAAATTTCTTAGTTAACCTATACATTATAAAAACAACCTCCCGACAAAATTTCATGTTTTCTACCGTTTACTGTCTTTTCCGCGCTGAATAAATTAGTGAATGTGTCATATACTGACTCAGGACAACGCCGCTTAAATTGTAAGATGCTTATTTTCAAAATTTAGAGTCCTGCTCAATAAAATTTCTGTTTTTTTCTTTATCATAAGAAATTCTGCGTCAAGGGACAAGCAAAAGATCTTAATATATGATTAATATTTTCTTCTAAAAATGTGTTGAACTAGCGTTATTTAATTCAAGTTATTTTGAATTTCAACTACGGAGCCCGTGCGGAGATATTGCAATCTTACTACTACCGGGCTCAGCAACAGAATAAATTTGTAGGGGGGAATTGTAAAATGGCAATTGATAACGTAATATCTGTAACATATGTTATATAAGAAATAATGAAAACTACTATTGATTTGAATATCTCTGAAAGTTTAATGGTTTATGCTCAGTAAATAATGGAAATATACGTCAATTAATAGAGTATTAATGGGAGCTAAAAGAAAAATAATGCAAATTAATGTGTTTCGTAAAACCTGCATCTTTTTGGACCGTTAGAAGAAATAGAAAGTAGTTAATTCGAAATTCTATTGAGTGTCGTTTAATAATTTGGGATACAGAAACAATCAAAGAAGAAAATCATAGTAAATAATTGTGTACAAAAAAGGTCGGTTTAATAATTTCAATTTAATTATGATTGTAGACATGAATAATGTCAATTCATGAAATGTTGTTTCTGTGTATTATAAATAAAATGAATTTTGAACAAATATTTGTTTTTTTATTTAAATTTCATGTACATATTTCCATTTAGTGTAATGAAAAATTGTAGATGTTGAACACAGAGGAAGAGCTCGCGAGGGTACTGGGACGCTATCTGTCGATCGCTTCCCGAAAGAAATACAGGACGAGTTCCTGAACCAAATTGAGTACAGCGCTTTCTCTGGAGGAGATGTGGAACTATCTAAGAATCACAGACTTCCTAATAACACTGTAACAGTCACTAACCAAACTCTCTTAATTGCAGCCTTAAAATAATATTGGATTTTTATTATTTATTGTGCAGGTGAATGATATGATTTCCTCCGCGTGAATTTAGCATGTAGATGTGTATAATTTCCATAATTCCACGTAATTTCCCTTACATCCGTGACTATAATAGTAATTTTTTATCATGCTCCGATCTAAAAAGAGAAAGATTAGAAAAGTATGAAGTGGAAAAATACAAATGTATGATATTGTTCAGTGACCAATATTTATATTATTATTACATTTAAGTTTAATCTCTTATATATAAATTGATTCCACGTCGTGATAGATGAGATGGAACAGCAATTTTTTTCATGTACGTAGCGCTGAATGCCAAAATACTTACAAAAGTAGTAAATGAGTGGTCCGTTTAACAAAATTACAAGTATTGTTTGTAACTAACCTTGTAATATCAAGAAGTTAGTTACAATTGTTTCACAAAGATATCACTAACTTTGTGTAGGGTCATTCCATACGAAACGGTCCAAATAAATATAAATTGGTCGCTCGATCAATTAAAAAATCATATTTTTCTTGTTTCTTTCTATATTATTCGCGATCTCAAAACTGATTTTTTTTAATTAATGTCCAAGCATTTACGTGTTTTGACCATTTTTGTCCTCCCACGCGCGCGTATTTTCGCATTTGTTAGCATTTACATTACCGCTCTTATCTCATGAATTATTTATCCTATAAAGTTCGAATAGAAACGATTACAAAGATTACATTTCAATGTATACATTTTCCTCAGTTCATATATTGTCTATTTATTTTACTTCTACGAGAAGAGTTCTTCTAAACTTGGATATCAAAATTGAGATTTACAATCGGCCTCCATACACCCCTAGGGAAGGGGATCACATAAAAAGTATCGTAAATTACATATATCAGGGACTAAGCCACTGTTTTCGGCGTCGCTGAGATAAATAGTGGAATCACTTAAAAGTATATTCAGTACCCATGGGAATAAGGTACCCCTTTGCGTGAAAAAGGGAATGATCGGAAAATGCATATGCAAAGGAATGATTTGTGTTGAATAAATGATTTTTAGAGTTTCTGAGTTGAATAAATATACTACCAATGTTTATGTTCAGTCCAGATCACATGGTGGCGGGGGGAGCAGCGGGGGGAGTTATGATGGAAAGCGCGAGATATGTAAAAATAATGGAAATGGAGATTGGTGTTAAATCCATTGTTTTCAGGGATTCTCAGATAAATAATCATATTCCTAATGCCATTATGCCTAAGGTCAGATCACATGGGGTGCATGACACCTTGAGAGGTGCGGTTGGAAAAAAAATCACCCATCCCCTCAGAACACCCCCCTCCGCTGCACTTGCGCCATTTACTCCGCCAGAGAAGTGTTTTCCAGCATTTCTAGTACTTATCAACAGGGTATGAAGGCATTCAAAAAGTGTTTCCCAGCACAGGGAGAACCCAATACAAGACACATCTTCAAACAATTCCACACATTTGGAAAATTTATTCACATTAATATTGTTTGGTTTGTATGTAAATCGTTATTTTGTCGTAATTATATAGTGTTTATAGCCAGTTTTTGTAGTTGTATGCAGATTGCATAAATAACGTGAATATGGTAATAAAACGTTAAATAAAAAAGTAAAATTGTCAATTTAGGGGGTCCAGTAGATGACTCCATTTTGAAACCCGGAGAGGCAAAATGTAGTGCTCGTTAGGGGACGAGGGACCGGAAGAGTTCGGGGAAGAGTCCTGCGCAGACAGACGCCACTTTCGTTTGTAAATAGTATAAGAATTGCGGAAGAATGGATTTTTGTAAGCGAAATGCCGGTTCCAAAACCGATAAAACTCCCTAAGAAATGTATATGAGAAACTTCATCTCTCGGAACATCTGGAAGAGGTGTTTTAAAATTATCCTAAATTTTTTTCTTGCAGATTTGGTGGTGAAGGATGCATATTTTTCGAATTGCAATATTTTTTTCTTTAGCTCAGTCAACACGATTAGTCAAATGCTCTAATTCCGGATTATTTGTGAAGCCTTCTTTAAACGCAAAACACCCCCCTTCCCATGTCGAAAAATCAGTGCATCAGGCTTCTGTGCAAAAAATTTCAAAGAGAAGAAACTATGCCCCCAAGCCTTTTTTAACGTATGTAGATCAAATTTCGTTGAAATCTATCATTTCCATATTAAATTACCAGTATCTCTCATAAAAATATAAAATGAAATTTAATTCACTCTTTAAAAAATACAACTTTTTCCTTTAAAGACCTTTCTCAGATCCATCATTTCTTGCATAAAAATCGATTTTCGAGAAAATCGCTTCATTTTTCCACTTGAAGTTATGATAATAGAAGTGAATACAATTTCCAAACCACTTTAATATATTTTAACGCTTTCAAGAGGCCATGAATTTCCAAAGCATACCAAACACAGTCCTCGCATTCCATCAAACGAAGTCAATGATAGTGATCTGCAAAGTGCGTTTCATTACGATCGCTTCTCAACTTCGCTCCACAAATATGAATCAAGGAATACGCATTGTTTTGGAACAAATGAAGTTCATTTGGTGCCTTTTTGGACATCAAAATTTTATCTGAGTTTTAGCACTGGATGACAACATACAACAAACAATGGACCTAAACTACACAAGTGTTCCAAAGCATGGAAAAATGCTTCAGTCCAACACTCAAGAAGACTGGAGTAAAATACTCAAGATGCATAAACACACTAAGCAAAATAATGCGAAAATGTCAGGCTGTCCATCTTGTGGATGTGATTGCCTGTCATTTGATTTCTTTACTAAATTGTGAGTTATAACATTACAAACAATGAAACTGACAAAAACTGCTAAATCATCTTAATTCTATCAAAATCGCATAAAAACGTTGCTTGAAATGGATCCACCAGGCATTACATTTACCCTTCAATGGAAGAAATATGGAACAGTCAACTGTCGTAAAAATATTACCAAAATTGGATTATGGGATCCTGATACTTCCAAGTTAGATTGGCGTTCCTTTAAAACATACGTGTGCCAAAATTTGGGTACTGTTGAAGATGTTGATCTCTCTTATATCGACAGTTGTGAAGAGGATTTGCCAATTGATAGTGAGCAAGAATTTCGTGAAGCCCTCAAGTTTGCTAGGAGACGTGCTCGTAATGGTAAGGAGACTGTACTGAGAGTTCACCAAAAGTGCTCGGCTGGATGCAATATACCGCAAAATGTTCTTCCAGGTCATGTTAAATCAGTTGTTAACACACTCTTTGCGTCCACGTCTAAGCCGACCAAACCACAAATTGAAACATCCTTCAAAAGTATTAGTCGTAAAAATAGTATTAATTCATTAGGAACTGTTTCAAATCATGAGAAAATGATGAACAAAGGACACAAAATCAACTTCATGGCGGAGAAGTTCGAACCGAAAAATAAGGATCACACTGAAGTTTTAATGTCTCTTTTAGATAAACTTCAGAAACTAAATTTAGATCCAGTCAGTACTCCACCATCATGGTTTCATTCATACATGAGGAAGTTCAAAGGGGAAATAATTGCTGAAGTAACCACCAACTTCTTACAAGAAGTCCAACAAGCTATGCGTATTCAGACTGATTTTAATGAAGCCAGAAATAGTCATTCTTGTAGTTTAAATAAAAATACTTACAGACAAAGAGTTCTTACCCAGATACTTTCGGGTGGAGAAATCCCTAATGATTCAAACGAATTGAAACTACTAAAAGAAATTCAAAAATTGCGGAGACGAGAAAAGAAACTGGAGAGGAAATTTGATTTTAAATTGAGGAAGCTAGAACACAAAACAAAGAAAATAATTGACAAGCGTTCCAGGGACAGAATGCCTTACAGAAGATTGGTTTCTCTTCAAAGATCAGGAGAGCTACACTTTTCCACCTACCTTATGGATGCTGTTTTACTAAATGATTGCAAGGAAGTAATCGTCAGTCCTGGTGAGCATTTCACCAAAGTGTGGGAAGTGAAGAATTCTGGAAATCTCTCATGGACCGATAAAACTGATTTACGTCAAGTATGGGGATCTAATGGTCTAGAACCAGAAAATACCGTAGCTGAAATCCCTCCACTACAGCCTGGTGAAGTAGGAACAATTTTGATGGAATTCCGAGCTCCTGATTTACCTGGATCGTGTAACTCCTACTGGCATTTCCATCACAAGGGTGATAGATTTGGGCACTGGTTGGCTTGTTCAGTCATTGTGAAAGAATCGACAGAAACACCACTTACTTCCCGGCATGAAATAGAGTGTCAACTGACTAGAAAAAATATTCAACGTGATATGATCGCCAACTTATGTTCCAAGGATACAATCGACATTTGTAAACATGAAATTAATAAGAGTTTGAAGGAATCATCTCCCTCTTTGAATGTGAGATTAAAAGAAAACATTAAACCTGAAGCTTCAAAAGTGTTACATTTCTCGGGGCACGGTACAATAAATTCAGAAAAGGAAGATCTTGATTCTTCTTTCCCATTTTGTATGCAAAGTACACAACAGCTATCCAAAACTGTAGGTGCAGTATTTAAATCTCTTATGAATGAGTCAGTGGCGCTAGATAATATAAGATATGATGGAAGAGATGAAAATAATAATTCTGGAGAAAAATCTATGAATATTGAATTTGATAGCAGAACGCAAGTAGAGTCGAAAAATCACAGTGATTCTTATGAAAATAATTCTAGAGAAAAATGTAAGAAAAATGAAGTTGATAGAACACATGCACAGCCAAATATACTTATGAATAATTACGAAAATAATAATTCTGGTGAAAAACCTAAGAAAAGTGAATTTGATAGCAGAACGCATTTGAAACATCACAATTCTTATGAAAATAATGGTCCTGGTGAAAAATCTATGAAAAGTGAATTTGATAGCAGAATTATTGTGGGGTCGAAACATAACGATGCTTCTTATAAAAATAATAGTTCTGGAGAAAATTCTAAGAAAAATGAAGTTGATAGAACACATGCACAGCCAAATATACTTATGAATAATTACGAAAATAATAATTCTGGTGAAAAACCTCAGAAAAGTGAATTTGATAGCAGAACGCATTTGAAACATCACAATTCTTATGAAATTAATGGTCCTGGTGAAAAATCTATGAAAAGTGAATTTGATAGAACACATGCAGATTCGATACATCACAATAATTCTTATGAAAATAATAGTTCTGGAGAAAATTCTAAGAAAAATGAAGTTGATAGAACACATGCACAGCCAAATATACTTATGAATAATTACGAAAATAATAATTCTGGTGAAAAACCTCAGAAAAGTGAATTTGATAGCAGAACGCATTTGAAACATCACAATTCTTATGAAATTAATGGTCCTGGTGAAAAATCTATGAAAAGTGAATTTGATAGAACACATGCAGATTCGATACATCACAATAATTCTTATGAAAATAATAGTCCTGGTGAGAAATCTAAGAAAAGTGAATTTGATAGAACGCATGCGCAGTCGAAACACCATAATAATGCTCATGAAAATAATAAATATGGAGAAAATTCCAAGAAAGGTGAATTTGATAGAATACATGCGCAGTCGAAACACCACAATGATACATATGAAAATAACTCTGGGGAAAAATCTGAGAAATGTGAATTTCATAGCAGATCACATGCGCACTCAAAAAGTCACAATGATTCCTACGAAGATATTCGTAGAGAAAAGGTGTATGTTGTGGACCCATCAGGACGATGTTATCCATTTAAACCTCAAAATGCTTTTTCCTATGATACATCTAGAGAAATATGTGGTGTTGAGGATCCATGCGGATCATGCTTTGCTTTCTCATATGCTCATCTCCCTGGACCAGACGGGTCAAAAATATCTGTCCAAAACAATACCAGGATGAGTGGACCACATCACACCCAGTGTTCAACAAGCAGGGAGAGGCGACAATATAAGTCACCCTCTACAAATCGCGCCAACTGTACTTGTAAACACGTTAAGTCAGATAAAACGAGTTCAAGTATGCAAGGTGGGAAACGAGTTCCATCAAGTTCACGGTCCTCGAGAACCAATGTGTTATTGAATAATACGATGAATTACAGAGATAGGCGACAGCATTCATCATCATCAGCAAATCATCCACGTCCGTGTTATACCGGCGATGAAAATCTGTCGGATGATAGTTATACAGCCGTTAAAGGCGAATCAAGAGCACCAAACGCTCGGCCTACGAATCATAATGTATCATTGATGAACATGATGAACCTTCCAGCCAGAGTGGCATCAGGAGCAGCTAGTGTGGCGACCACAGCGCTAAAAGCTGCGCGTTCTGTTGTGAACACTTGCAGAGAATCCTTGCAAGAGCATTGTCAGAGATTTCCTGAAAGACGAACTAATACAACAGATCATTTAGATCTTCTAGAAAAAATGGGGTTTAAAGACAGTTTATTAAATTTTAAATTACTTCACAAGCATAGTAATGATCTCAACAAGGTTCTTTCAGTATTACTGACTCTCAGTGATAATGATTAACGAACCTATTTTATCTTTAGAATCATTCACGATTGTATTAAGACATTTTGTCATAAGTACTACGTTACAAAATAATATAGATTAAAAAATGATATCGGTTTTAATATATAAGATTACTCATTTTATTCCATAAGATACCATAGTCCATTTCTACAAAAAATAATTCTTGGTTGAAAATTCATCTTCTTACGTCTTTATATCTCTGTTAAAAGCGCCAGTTTAAAATAATATAGGAGGCTTTGAAGATAAAAGGTAAGTCAGAGTAAGTATGTGTGTATATGTGTATACATGAGTAGAGAAAGTCAAAGCACGGTAATTGCGCTTATGTTCACAAATTAAATCAAAAACGATTCCATTTGTTTTATGGAACAAACCCAAGTAAAAATAGAAAGTTTAACCCTACTATACTATTGCATTATATTCTGAGCATTTGTTTACAACGTTTTCAAATGATCTCAATCATCGGTTTTCATTCAAACCTTGTTTATATTTCATTTTCTCAGCTGTTGTTTTGAAAATACGAGGAAGGTGAGAGATTTATATTCATCTTTGCTGTAGGACCTCGTCTGTACTTAGGTAGATTAACTCAAAAATATTTATATCACTTCAGAAATTCCTCTTATCAAAAATGTTCTCATGTGCTTAAGTACTACTGTCTTATAAACGCACGCTAAACACGAAAAAGGTAAATTTAAAAAAACCATAAAGTCAGGACGAACTTACCTAGTATAGATATTTCTCGTACAATATTATTTCTCGTATATTGAAAAGACAGAGCAGATAAGATAAAGCTGGGTCCATATCTTGAGTGAAACTGAAGTTAAATTTTGACATGTAAATTAAAGAAAACGTGTTTTGACACATTACAATTATCTATAATTTCACGTATTATATTTGAGCCAAGAAATGCAAAAAAATACTATTATCCTTAGGTTAGTTTTCATATTTTCCGAAAATTAATATATTCTCGTTTTTCGGATTCATTATTTCAATTTATTCTGTAAATGGAGACGAAAATTTTAAGAAAAGAAAC
This sequence comes from Laupala kohalensis, assembly GCA_002313205.1. Taxonomy (NCBI): domain Eukaryota; kingdom Metazoa; phylum Arthropoda; class Insecta; order Orthoptera; family Trigonidiidae; genus Laupala; species Laupala kohalensis. The sequence goes on from NNCF01126131.1 coordinate 303,631, forward strand.
CGAGTTGATTAAATAAATGTCTCTTTATAATATCAGGCTGTTTTAGAATTAGAACAGAAAAATTAAGAAATGAGGATGACGAATATGTTCGGAAGAGTTAACTTTTTCTAAAGCACACAGTGTTAAATTGGGTATCAAATATTATATAATTCAATAGGTTTTCAGAGAACGAATTAAACTTTTAAATAAAAAGTGGTACCTGACTTATTAGACCGTAGATTTATGCTTATTCAGCACATTAACCGAAGCATAACTAGAATCGTAACTGTGGTGCTAAAGAAAGGTGGGAGTAGGCGGTTTAACTTCCGTAACTTTATGGACATTACTGATATATTTAATGTTATTGCTTTAAAAACCAGTTGTAAATTCGATTTTCTTTCGTCTTATACTCCAAATCATGTATGAAATTATATATACTACTGAAGAACCATCAAAGTAATATATTTAATATGAATTAAAACGTTTCGATGGAAATTTAGGTCTAGAACCTCTAATAATCGTAACTAATACTTTCTTAAATGACATTAAAATGTTGGGTAACTGTGAAAATGTAAACTTAAGAAATTACAATAGAATCCACAAAAGAAAATTGAATTCAGTCTACCCAAACCACTAATACCTAAAAACTTCCCTAATCTACATCGCTAAAAAGATGTATCTTTTGTTTCTTTGTTTTCGAAATATACACGATCAATATGCATAGAAGTTAAATTAGATAAAAGGTTCGTCAAAATACATTGAACTCTAAGGCACAGCCAATCCTTGAAAAATAAAGAAACCAAATTAAGTAAAAAAGAAAAAAAATAGAAGTAAATTGAAATCTAATTTCTAGGACGTTAATCAAATATCTGGTCAGCAGTCACAAGTGATTCTAAATTACAATATTGAAATGTAAACAAAGTATGTGAAGCAATATTGCTGCTGCATTGGTTAACAATTAGTAAGTAGAAACCAACGAAAATCAATTGTTCTTTTCACTTTCTCAGTAAATGTTAATGGACCTAGAAATTTATTTCTACGTCTATTTGTGTTGGTTTTGCCATTTCGATTTGTGTCTTCTCTATTGCGAGGAGTAGAGCGTGCTACGTTTCTGGCGCGAACGTTTATATTTAAAACGCAGGCAACTGTAAATCTGGTGATTTGTTTAGACAATCTAATATCTGGGCACTTTGTCAGGATTTTTCATGGCAAACACGTATTCTGGCACTCCTCTATCCTCCTCCTGGCACTCCTCCTAGTGCAAGGGGAAATTTTTACAACCAGTTTTTTATGATAAGAACATGTTAATTTCTTTACTTTCTTTAGCAGCTTCCTAGAAATCGAAAATGATTCGTTTTTAATGAAGGAATTGTATCATTTGTTTACAAATTCAATCAAGCAATCAGCAAGATATTTAATTAACAATATAATTAGTAAGATCGTTTTCTCTATCCTAATTGTATTACATTTGCTTCATATAAGTTACTTATTTCCAATTCAGGGTCTCCTACTGCACAAATACTTGCCTATACTGCACAAGTTGTGATGCACTGCACGTTAAAAAAGGAACTATCTAGTTGGTAAAACGAACTTCCATTCATAATTCAATTTCATAGCAAATGAGAGTAAATGATAAATACAAAGTCATCCGTTGATACCTGGCTACTTGGCAGTGTGGCCAAGCAAATGAAAGACAATCAATTTTTCAGATTATTTTATATTTCGTACTGAACTTATTAGGACTAAATTTATTGGAATAACGAATGAGAGTGTGGCGGCCTCGCCACGAGGAAGCGCTCCGTCGCGCCAGCCAGGGAGGACGCGCCCCCATCCCATGCCTTTCACTAACGGGACAATCGGGTTGGCTTTGTTTCGCCTGCCTGAAACGCGGTGCCGCCAGTTGAGTGGAATTGGTTCCGAGGAGGCATGCTGGACGCATCGTCCAGATGTACTTATCGAATACGGTAAATGTACAACGCACCAGTGTATTATTTCGGGGGGAAATAGGGTACCCCTAGGCACAGTGTGCCGATCCCTATAAGTGGTGACCCCGTTCAGTGACGTGCAGTGTGTTCCTCGTTCGTCCGCGATATCGCCGCGCCCGCGATCAGCCGCGTACGCGTACTAC
>NNCF01126131.1:306393-500801 GCA_002313205.1 Laupala kohalensis
TTGCACAAACTCGCCGATCTCGCAGACAAGATCCTGGAGGTCGCCCCGACGCCCGTTCCGTTTGCCGTGCACACTGCGCGCGCCCCGCCCGCCCCGCCGGCCATCACCCTAGACGCCCTTGCGCGTCGTCTCGACGAGCTCTCGCAACAACTCGCCGCATTGCAGCCGCAGCGCCACCTGGGAGAGCGACCGCGCTCGCCATCACGCTCCCGGACAGCGTGTGTTGGTACCACGCGCAGTTCGGTCCAGCGGCCACCAAGTGCCGCGCGCCGTGCACGATGGCGGGAAACACGAACGGCAGCTAGTAGTTGCGGCGACTGGTTGCCCTTACTGCCCGACGGGAGGCAGTCGCATCTTCATCGCGGAAAAGAACAGCAAACACAAATTCCTCATCGACAGCGGCTCGGACTTGTGTTGTTTCCCGCGACGCCTCCTGCCGGGCCGCCGCACGGCGACTACGTTCGAGCTTGGGGCGGCCAACGAAACCCGCATCAAAACATACGGCCCCCTGCGACTCACGCTCAACTTAGGTCTCCGCCGCGATTTCTCGTGGTGTTTCGTCATCGCTGACGTCGACGTGGCGATCATCGGGTCCGACTTCTTGGCGCACTACAACCTCGCCCCGGCCTGTCGCACGAAGCAGCTCGTCGATCTCACCACGGGCCTCTCCGTGAAGGGGACCGCCGCCACGACGACGCAGTGCAGCGCCAAGGCCATCATCGCGCCCTCGCCGTTGGCGGCACTCTTCGCGCAGTTCCCAGACATCACGCGCCCGCCCGGGCTGCCCCGCGCGGTGCGGCATGAGACTGTTCATTTCATCCGGACGACGGACGGCCCTCCCGTGTCATGCCCGCCGCGCCGCCTCGCGCCGGGAAAACTCGCCGTCGCTAAGACGGAGTTCTTTGAGATGGTGCGAGTTGGGACCGCGCGATCGTCCGACAGCCCGTGGTCGTCATCGCTGCACCTCGCCAGGTAGGGAGCCGACGCGTGGCGCCCGTGAGGGGACTACCGCGCCCTAAACGCGCGCACCGTTCCCGATCGCTACCCGGTTCGCCACATCGGCGATTTCACGCACGACGTCGCGGGTTGCACCGTCTTCTCGACGATCGATCTGGTAAAGGCGTACCACCAGATCCCCGTGTACCAAGGGGACGTGTGTAAGACAGCAATCACGACACCTTTCGGACTCTTCGAGTTTCCGTTTATGACGTTCGGGTTACGGAACGCGGGCCAGTCTTTCCAGCGGTTCATTGACGAGGTGACGCGGGGACTGTACTTCTGCTTTCCGTACCTGGACGACATCCTCATATTCTCACGGTCCGACGAATAACACTACCAGCACCTGCGTGCGCTGTTCGAGCGCCTCGCGTAGTACGGCGTCGTGGTGAACACCGGAAAGTGCGTTCTCGGGGCCACCGAAGTGACGTTCCTCGGCTACTCGGTGTCGCCCCGGGCACGCGCACACCCCTCGACCGCGTCGCCGCGCTCTGAGACTACGCTCGGCCGGAGACCGCGCAGGGGCTCCGTCGCTTTCTCGGGATGCTGAACTTATATCGTTCGTTCGTGCCACGAGCGTCTGAACTCCAGGCTCCGCTGCACGACGCTCTCGCCGTAAAAGGGAAGGACCCGGAGCTCGAGAGCGCATTCGAGACGTGCAAGGAGGGCCTGTCGACGGCCACACTCCTCGCACACCCGGTTTCCAACGCGCCATTAGGACTTTTTACCGACGCGTCGAGCGTGGCCGTGGGCGCCTGCCTGCAGCAGCACGTCAACGACGCCTGGCAGCCCCTCGCACTCACGGAAAATTAGCGGTCGACAGGCCGAGTGGCCTGCCTACTACCGCGAACTACTCGCCGTGTACGAGGCCGTGCATCACTTCCGCCACATCCTGGAGGCCCAGCACTTCCACATTTACACAGACCACAAGCCGCTTGTCCACGCTTTCTCGCAACGCAGGGACAAACTTCCTCCCGTCCAGGTAAACCAACTCGCTTTCATCGCGCAGTTTACCACGGACGTGGAGCACGTCCGCGGCGCCGACAATATGGTGGCCGACTTCTTCTCGCGCGTAGAGGCCACCGTTCAACAACCCTTGCACCAGGACATCGCCGACGCCCAGGTGGGCGATGAGAAGATTCAGGACTACCTCAGCCCAGACTCTTCACTCCGCCTACAGCGCGTCGACATCCCGGGCACTTCCACCACGCTCCTCTGTGACGTGTCGACGGGCCGCCNGACATGTCGACGGGCCGCCCCCGCCCCTTCTTGCCCGCCCCGCTCCGCCGGCGGACGTTTCAAGCCCTTCATGGACTCAACCACCCGGGCATACGAGCAACTGCCCGCCTTGTCGCGGAACATTTCGTCTGGCCGTCCTTACGCAAGGACTGCCGCGACTGGGCGCGCGCATGCGAGCCCTGCCAGCGCTCAAAGGTGACTCGCCACGTTAACGCCCGCTAAGCACCTTCGCCACGCCGTTCGCGCGGTTCGAGCATGTCCATGTGGACATCGTCGGCCTGCTTCCCCCTTCCTCCGGATTTCACTACCTGCTGACAGTAGTTGAAAGGTTCACACGCTGGCCGGAGGCGTACCCGCTCGAGGACATCACCTCCGAGAGCGTCGTCCGGGCCTTCCTCATCGGCTGGGTGGCGAGATTTGGCGCACCGCGGCGACTGACTTGTGACCAAGGTCGCCAGTTTGAGTCGCAGCTTTTCCTCCGCATCCTCACGCCTTGCGGCACGGAGAAACACCGCACCACCGCCTACCATCCCCAGGCCTCGGGCATGGTCGAGCGTTTCCACCGTACACTGAAGGCGGGGTTGATGTGCCATCAGGGCGAGGCCTGGCTCACGGCCCTCCCGTGGGTGCTCCTCGGGCTCCGCAATACGCTCAAGGAGGACATCGGAGCGTCCGCCGCCGAGCTAGTATACGGCTGTCTCTTATACACATCTAGATGTGTATAAGAGACAGGNCTCCAGCCCATCGGCTGACACCACCTGCGTCCTCACGCAGGTACGGGAGCAGATCGCCCGTCTCCGTCTCACGCCGGCTGCACGCCACGCGCGGCCGGCGTTATTCGTCTTCCCGGACCGGGCGCAGAGCACGCACGTTTTCCTCCGAGACGACACCGTGCGTGATGCGTTGACGCCACCCTACACCGGGCCACACGCTGTCCTGCAGCGCGACGACTAGACAGTCACTCTGCAACTCCGCGGGCAACCCTCCCACGTGTCCATTGACCGCGTGAAGCCGGCCTACCTGCCCGTGACCGTCGTCCCCAGCGCCGTCACCCGCGGCGCCGCCTCAAGCGCCCCCAGCGCCGTCCCAGACGGCGGCACTTCCGGCGCTGCTCCAGGTTGTGGCGACTCCGGCGCCCCCGCAGACGGCGGCCCCACCGGCGCCACCCACAACCGAGGCGCTCTGAGAGATTCCGACGGTCGCCCAGGGCCGCAGTCGCGCGCTGCTAGCGCCGACGACGCCATCACGCGACGTACGCGCGCCGGCCGCCACGTACGCTTCCCGGCTTTCTTCCAGCCCGGCTAGGATCCGCCTCTCCGCGGAGGGGGGGGTGGCGGCCTCGCCACGAGGAAGCGCTCTATCGCGCCAGCCAGGAAGGACGCGCCCCCCATCCCCTGCCTTTCACTAACGGGACCATCGGGTTGGCTTTGTTTCACCTGCCTGAAACGCGGTGCCGCCAGTTGAGTGGAGTTGGTTCCGAGGAGGCATGCTGGACGCATCGACCAGGTGTACTTATCGAATAAAGTAAATGTACAACGCACCAGTGTATTATTTCGGGGGGAAATAGGGTACCCCTAGGCACAGTGTGCCGATCCCTATAAGAGAAATGATCGAAAATATTTGAATATTTATTTAACTAAATATTGCCTGGTTGGGGTATATTTAGGTTTTCTAAATTCTATTTATCGGTTTACATGTAAGTCACCAGCGCATTTTTTTGTAAAACAATATGCCGATGAAGTTTTTCTAGAACGTAAAATAAAATTATTCCATGTTTGGAATAGATAATGTTAAAATCTGAAGAATAATTCACTGACTTTTGAATTACAACATTTCAATACCACGTGCCAGCAAACTCTACCCTCTTGTTGGAAGGCAAATCGTGCTCATCCGATAAATCGTTTTTTGTCTCCAACGAGATGCATGGAAAAGCATTCAAGATTATTAAGCAATTTTCAATGTAGGTCATGTAGTGATCTAAACTAACAACGTTTGAATTGTATGACTCGTTTTGTTAAATGAAACGTTATGCCAGACGGTTACAAAAACACGGGACCTGCATCTATTATTTTCTTCTCTTCCTTCGAGTAAGGAGGAGTACTTTATTCCTGCTTGTTACGTTCGGATGTTACGAAAGGAGTTTGTGCGTGATTTGCATTGTGCAGATCAAATTAAGTTTAACTTGTTTTCATGTAAAGGGTATACAGGAAAATTCCATTAACGGATACTTCTCAATAGCTGATAATTCTCCAAATTTTTCATTACGTTTTATTTTACTTTGATCTTAACTTCTTCATAACGGACAATAATGAATAGCAGACCAATTTTAAAGTTCCATTAATGTCCGTTATAGTGAAGTTTCTCTGTACTTCAATCCTGAAGAAAAAACTGTTGTACTTTGTGGAATAAGAATGGCATTTAACTGAAATACATTTTTTTCATACCAGTGAGTTTCTCATTTAACACATATTCCACAATTATAGAATTACGTGATCTCGAGATACCTGTCGTTTTTTTATTTTAAAAGACCGGTTGTTATGTGACATAAGTAGGAAATGCCGTAAAATTCAATTCGTATTGTTTTACAAACAAACAAAATGCGTATAATGATATCAAATTTGACTTGACTCTAACCACTTGTACTAGAGATCCATACTTTTTTCTAAATAATATTCCGTAACTCCGTGTTCGGGGGAGTCAGCCACGGTGAACGCCACTGATTTCTTGTCAGCCCTCTCGGACGTACTTGAAAGGGATGATCACGATAACAAGCAATAAATACATGGAGTGTTTTTGTTCACGTTTTTTTGAACACGTAAATCCCGAAAACGCAATGAAAAGAATCGCTTTCGTCTCGCGACTTAATTGTCAGATGTCACTTTTTCAACATACCCTGCAATTTCGTAACAAAGAAATTTCATTAATTTGAAATTGCTATATTTTAAACTGCCATAATGTTTCACCCCCTTCAATCTGATGAAGGGAACGATTTAAATTCGTCACGTTATTATCTCAGTTCGTATTTATCACCATTATAAATTTAATTTCTATGTAAACAGACTAATATTTCGCTGAGTCCGCAACTACTAGTAGACGTCTGCATGTTTCTCAAAGAACAGCAGATCGATGATACTGACCTGCTCAGCGCAGAAGCACGTCACTGGCAACTCGGCGCTACTAGAGCGTTCGAGTCGATGCAACTGAAAGACTTCAATTGTACTTCTAGAAAAAACTACATTAACAATAGACATTCGAAATAGGGCATAAAGAAATTATTTTAAAATATTACGTTTAAAATTCACCATTAGGGGGAAAAACATTGATTACAAGGAAACACGATAAATTAATCCGTGATCATTATTGTAGGATCAAAATATGTATTTTCAAAAAAGAGTTGAAACCAAGAACTGGATTGAAAAGTAATCTACTAAAACAACACCCTATTACGTTTTCAAGACTTGTATTGAAACATTTAGACACACATTAGTTCGTATCGAATTTAAAATAATAGAAAGAGGTTCGTTTTGTACTGAAACAAAACAAATGTTGAAAGATGAAATGTTGAAATTGCGATCCGGGACTTCAAAAATTATTAACAGGGCGAGATTTAGATGGTTGGAAATGGTTTCTTTTTAATCCAGATGAAAAGGGAAAAAACATAATTGAGTATTAATCCAGTGTCTTGGAGTCCAGCTTCTTGGAGTAAAATTTTATGACACTAGTAAACATGGGAAATAAACTTTCTGTATTTTAAGAGCATAATTAAGCATATGCATTTCAATAATGCGGAGATAAACATAAAAGAACAAGCTTAACATCTAATAATTTGAATTCAGTTGGATAACATATTTTGTTTCTCACGAGGAATGTTTCTTATTGATCTTACTTAATGCACTAACTGATAGTACTATTAATAGTAGAACAAAATAATAAAAACTCATTCAAAATTCGATTTTTTTGGGCACGAGCAATAATCCTCTATTCTGTTGTCTTGTGAATCAATTACGTGATTCACGCTATTAAATAAACAACTGTATTTAATTGTGACATCGATTTATATGAACACAATTAGTTTTTGTGCAAAAATATTAGTTTGGGAGGAAGTACGTTAAGACAAAAACATTCTTCGCTTTTCAACTTCCCTCTCGCAACCTATTCCTTAAATTATTAATATCACGAACAAGCGATGATGACTAGTCTGCTTAAGAATTGTATTTTAAAAAGTTTATGATAGTGAAAGGTGTGTGTATATAAGAGTGTAAATTTATGAGTAAATAAGTTTTGAATTCTTTGTTCTTGTCTTTATTTGCCAAGTAAAATGCCTTTGTTTTCTATTAATTCTGGGAATGAGGAAAAATAATTCCTTGTGAACAAGGTGTGACGCGAGGTGACCAGGCGTGTATCCAGGCAGAGCACGAAGCTTCCCTTCCATAGAAACAGAATGAGTCACCGCTTTCCACTTCGTCAACTCACAGTTGGTCGTGCTGGTTCCACTCTCGCACGTAAGAGGGAAAGAGACAGAGCTACTTGAGTCATACCAACATTCTCCATAAATATTAGTGATTACACGTTCTATGATAACATACAAAACCGTACCATTTGTTTGGCGAATAAAATTTATTTTCGCATGACATTGTCAATAATAAGACAATATTGTCAACGAATCAATGTTGATATGAGTGAACATATATGTATCCCATTGCGTTTTTAATTTACTCAATTAGACCTTATGTTCAACGCATATCCTTAGATTCTTGGGGAGTCCGGAGCCTTGGGGTTAAAAACCTACTATGATTTCACGAATTAGAAATACAAGAAACAGACATAAACGGTGTAAGCCGTGCGGCCCNCCGGAGCCTTGGGGTTAAAAACCTACTATGATTTCACGAATTAGAAATACAAGAAACAGACATAAACGGTGTAAGCCGTGCGGCCCTGCCTGACACGATGAAACCTAGATCCATAAGGCGACTTTGACTTCCTTTTGAAAATATTGTCAGAATTTTGGATCATCCTATTATTCAAGCGCTATTATTCATCCTATTATTCAAGGGTTTTTTTTCATCTCTTCTTATTACAAAGTCAATAAAGAGATTATGTTTCATTACCTTTTAAAAACATCGACCGTGAAGCACTGTGAGTTTTGAACGCGGAAAACTAAAATACTCAAGTATTCATTATTATAATACAATAGTTAACCCTTTTAATATATACTTTACTGTTTTAAAATCAAGACCATATTTTTTCTCTGATAGATTTTGCAACAAAATACTTGTTTCCCCGGAACCCTTGGATGGGCAGCACGAGATTATAATATTGGATTTCTACGTTCTGATTTATATGAAGAAAACATACGGAAATTTTGAAAATACAACTGGCTCAGAGAGGATAAAAAATTGTTTTTGAATATGAAAAAAACAACTAAAATTATGGTGATAAACAAAATACTGGAACATTTCTCAACACCCATTGACGTTTTTTTTAGGAAAAGTTTTTCCTTTTCAAATTCAAAAGAGCTTTATTTTAACAACAAATATACTATATATATGGCCCCTGCGCCTTACAGAGGCCCTAAAATGTACCGTGGGCTGTACATACTATACACTAGTATTCACTATCAATGAACTGAAACAGTAACTAAAATAGAGGTATTAAAATATTTCGATTTTTTTGTAGGTAAATGATATCAGTTGCGGAAAAAGAAATTGATAAGTGTTAACAAGTTATAATAAGAAAAAATAATTACTGTCATGGCTATTTTTTAATATTAATTTTAATTTTAAATCTCAGCTATTGTTATACATACTTACATGACTGTTTCGTTGATTGAGCACCGTTAGAAACCATGGAAAACCAACAGTTAGGACAAGCGCGCTAAGCATAAAAAGAAGAATCTGGTTGGTAACTGGAAACCTGTAACAGAACAAAAAACTTCGGCGGAAGAATCAAATAAATTCATAGGGCAAATAACATATGCATTCATACAAACATACCCAAATAAATCGTGTTTACATATTTACCTATATATACGTACATGTACATGGACCCATATTCGCACATGTACACATTTTTAAATCAATGAAAACAGACTAAAATAGAATACTAATATTACTACAACTACTACTATCACTTATAATAATATTAATAATAATATAACAATAATAATAATTTAAACAGATTTATCAGTTCCACCTCCCTCTTTTTTTCTAACCATACTCAGAAACTTGCCTAGGTGTAAAGTAACGGAGATTCTATTATCTCGCATTATTTCAAAAGCTAGAGTGTAAAAATAGAGTCCTCCCTCGAGAAGCCACTTTTTTCTACCTATTTCAGTGTTAACGCAATTTAACAGAATGTGGACCCAGTCTTCCTGTTCTGTGCATAAAGGGCATTGCGAATCTCGATCCTCCATCAATTTCCTTAATTTCCATCCCCCAAGTCGAAACCAAGAGTAACCTGCTCTTGCTACCTTGTTTATTTTATCTATGTATGGTTTTCGCCCCCAGTCTCCTGCCACATATTCTGCACGATTAGTGACCTCTTTTCCTGTCTCTCAGCCGTTATGTTTTGTTTCTCTATATCTTTCAAATCAAAGATCAAAATATTGTTTCTCCGGGACTGGTTCTCCAGGTAGTCGACCTTGCGAGATAGAAATTGGTTTTCTACCTCCAAAGCAACAACCCGGCACTCCAGTACCTCCACTCTCTCTTGATACCAATTGATATCTGAGACGATTTTGGTTTGCCCGGACAACTTTTCAGATGGTGACGTTTCGCTGATTTAAAATTGCAATATACAATTTCAAAAACAAAGGAGCAAGATTTTAAATGTTAGTTCAATATCCAACTATAGAATTACCCAAGAGTAGAACTTAAATGTATGTAATATTAATGATAATTGTTAATTTACTATTGATACGTGACATCTTTAAGAAAACGATTCATTAGATGGAAAAGATTTTGTGTGATTAAAATATTTTGAATTGAACCAAGAAATGCGTAAAATATTAAAAAGTTCTAACATAAAAGTAGTTGAGTATTAAATATACTAACATATTACCAGTACAAACATGCCTTCACTCACAAAACTTCTGTACCAATCAATGACAACTCGGGTTCACTCTGGTTTGTGTCTTCCTTGAGAGATTATTTGAGTATACATTTGCTTCATTAACTCAGAACATTCATTATGTTACTAACAATATATTTATTCAATTTGACTCTTCATAAACTACTTCTTAATAAGTTTGATATTTAAAAAAGTATGTGTTTCCAATCGTGTCAAATTGTTTGTTGTGAGCATTATAGACTGAACTTGCTTTAGAATTCGCATCTCATGAAAATTATTAGAGTTCCTTGACTGTCATGTTGTAACGTGGATAAACCCAGTTTAAGAAATTTGGGTTATGTCGTTCTTTCACTTAAACATCGGAAAAACAACGATTTGTGTTTCTAATTACTTCAGTGCTTTATGAAGTTTAAGTTCGAATGAAAATTTTATTTTTGTTCTGTCAATTGTGGCTGTCTTGTGTACAAACTTGTAATAGTGAGAAAAGAAAGTTGGAATTATAATAATTCTCCGGATAACTTTGACGTTTTCAGATATTTCTTTAATTTTTCCTGTTTTTGGTTGAATTTAATGTACAATCGTATTTTTGAACGTAGGAATTTTGTTTGAAAAAATTATGAAAAATTCCGTTGATGTATTTTTGTTAACTTTGTTAACATTAAAATCCAAAACATTAAACACAATACCCTGATATTCGGTCGATGAAAGGTTATGAGGTCATTATATGACGTACTCGAACAAGTACAGCATATTGTATCATCGTTGGCATTGCATTTCGTTGTCTTCCTCAGAAAAGCGAAATGAAAGAGGTAAAATCAATGTTTTGTAGCCTTTAAAAGGGAGAGTACTAAATATTTCTCGTCATTTTGATGTTTATTGATGCTTTTATACGATTTACTTTAACCTACGATTTAAAAGTACTGAGAATTATAATGTAGAAGTTAATTTCATTGATAAACTAATTAAACTATCTTAATACTAATCAAAGTGGTTACATACGTTTAAGTTTAAGTTAACGATAAATTGAAACGGGAAAGTTAAAATATAAGGTTCAGTCAAAACTTAGTTGTTTAAAGAACCGCGCATTTATGAATGGTCGTATTCTAAATTATTCGTGAAATAAAAAGATAAACGATTCAATCACTTTCGTCCTTTAAAGAATCGTTTCTTTTTGTATTTTTATTTATTACGTCCTCTACCCGGACTCAGTCTATACCAGGATGGAATGATAATGATGATGAGTGAATGTTGTGGTGGAATGATAGGCAGGGAAACGGGAGTACGTCATGAAAACCTGCCGCGAACCCGCTTCGTCCAACACCGCAAATTCTATTTCGATCAGACAGTGCCAGCGTCAGTACAGGTAGACGCTACGCACTATAACACGGGTCGCCCCATTGTTATTTGTTTGTTTTTTGTTTTGTTTTTTCAATTTGAATGAAAACTGTAGACTCCATATCTAAGAACTTTAACTGGAGTCGTTGTGTCGAATCCTTCGTGTTCTTCTCCTTGTTCGTGTGCTCATGTAGTTAGATTGGTGTGCTGTGTGGCTTCTTTTGTGTGTGTGGCTTGTATTGAGTGGAGTTTTTAATTATGTGTGTGTGTTGCATTGATGATACACCTCTCTGTAACTCAGCACGACGAATCCATCTCCTTGGATCCGGACTTCGCCCCGCTGAATGCTCGTCCCTATCCTCGAGGAGGAAGGTGGGCTCAACTGTCTATAGCTTTGGATGCATTTCATATCCTTCTTCTTGTGATGTGGGGTTTATTCTTCGATTCTTTCGTTGTAATCTCTTCTTTGTTTTTGTTCTAAGTTGTGTTTGGTATTGTCAAGTTTGAGGGTTTTAGGTTGAGGGTTTTAGTATGTCTGTATGGTCAGTATTGCTGTTTCTTCTTTATGATTTCTAATGTCAAGGTTTGGAAATTATCATAGTCTTGTCTCATCTTAATCCAGTTAGGTTTGTCTTGTCTTATAAGTATTTTTCTAAAATCTGTCCGGAATTTTTGTCTCTGTTCTTGGTATAGTGGACAGTTCAGAAGTATGTGGTCTTCCGTTTCTGGTCACAACGGATCTTCTTCCAAGTTCATGCGGGGGAGGTAGTCCTTAAAGAAGCCATGACCAGTGAGGAACTGTGTCGTGATTTGCTGCGACCGGAACCATTTGTTTTGTCTCGTGAAGTTGATCTTCGGGATGTATTCGTATGTTGTCCTTCCATCTTCTGCGTTGTCTCATCGGTTTTGCCATTCCATGAGCGTGGTTTGGGTGATTTGGCTTCAGGTTTTGACCCAGCTATCTTGAGGTTTAACTTCTTTGTTGCCAATCTGGAAAGTTCTGTCCCTCTTCAGATGGTATCTTGCGGCCCTCTTCTGGATTTCTAGGTCCAATGGAGGTTTTCCCGCGATTGTTTGTAGTCCGCATGTGGCCGCTGTTCTGTAAGCCTTTGTAATGGGTATTAGTGCTGCTCTTTGCGCACTGAGCAGTGTCAGTTTTTGGTGCGATAAGCCTGCTCTGTGGCCCCATACTGAGGCTGCGTAACTGAACATCGGTATGAAGGCCTTGTCGTAAATTGTGTGCAGCATTTCGCTAAGTTGAACTCTGTTCTGCATATTCTTCTTAGCTTGTGGAACAATCTGTTGCCTCTGGTCGTTGTTTCCTTTATGTGTTTGAGAAATGCTAGTTTGTGGTCTATCCAGACTCCCAAGTATTTGAAGAATCTGGTTTCTGTGATTCATCTACTTTGTATTGTTAGTTTAAGGGACCTGTTGATGTCTAAGGTCGGTCCAAATATCATAAATTGTTTTTTCTGAGGTGAGAGTTTTAGTTTAACTCTAGTGCACCATTCTTCTAGAACATCGAGGACTTCTTTAGCTGTCTTCTCCAGGTGCCGTCTGCTGTTTCCATGGACTATAATTGCCACGTCGTCTGCATATGCAATAACTTTTGTTCCTGTATTTTCAATTTTTCTAAGCCATCGATAAGTATATTCCTCATTACCGGACCACAGTTCGACCCCTGTGGACAGCCTTTAGTAAGGGGTTTTGAGAAATTGTAGTGGTTCGTGGTAATCAGAGCCTGTCTACCTTTGAAGAAGCTGCCATAGATTCTTCTCAGGTATGTCGGTATCTTAGTATGTCTGCAAAAACTGTTAGTGCATATTTGGTTTCAGGATTGTTGATACTTAACAGGAGGTGGTTGACTGCATCCTCAGTAGATTCGTTAGCTCTAAATTCAAACTGAGTTGGATTTAGTACATTTTCCGTCTCAAGAAAGAAAGATGGTTGGGAGAAGACATATAGGCCGATAAGATTTAGCTTCATTATCAGGTTTGTCTGGGGATTTCTTGATCACCGTCAGTGTGGCCGTTTTCCATATTTTGGGAACGTTTCCCTCTGAAAGATATTGATTCAGTTATCTTTGTAATATTGCTTGGCAATTGGGAGAGTTTTCTACTTAATTTCATTGGTAATTGCGTCGTGCCCAGGGGTTTTCCTTGGTTTTAGTGAACGGGCCGCCACTTCTATCTCTCCTATTTTAATAGCCCCATTGTTTGTATCAGAAGACAAAATATTGGAGGATAAATGACAAAGAAAAGTAAGTTATTCTCTTATCAATCTTTATAATGTTACGCTGAAAAAGAGATATTAAAAATTAAACAATCCATTATTTGATCTTGAGTGTTAATTACGTTTTAATAAACTGATAACTTCTCCCAAGTAGAATAATAATTAAACTATGCGAATATTGAAACTTCTCGTATTGTACGGTGCTAATAGTTGCGGTTCATTTATTGTGTAGGACATGTGAACAGGGTGTCACGGAACGACGTAAAAAAATTGAAAAATGATAGAGCACACATAGGAACAAAAGATCATCAAGGTACATATGTCTAGAAATGTCTCACGAAGGAGATGTAATGACACAAGGAAAGAGTATGAACAAGAGACTAAAAGGTGTGTAAAACGCTTTATTAGGGAAAGTGAGGTAGTGATGTAGGTGTTCAAAGTTGAACAACAACAAATGAGATGAGATTAAATTTCGGTCCATTAGCAGCGATTGAGGATTCGCATCGACATCGCGGGAATTCCGAGAATCCAGACATAACATCCTCGCTATCCATGAAAGGTCGGTGCTAGACCTACATCGCTGTTAATGGGCAGAACTTAAAATATCTGCTGTAATTTGTTGTTCTTGAACTTTGACATATCACTTTCTCTACACCCATGATGAAGCGCTTTTTACACCTTTTTGTCTTGTGTTTTTACTGTCGTTGTCATTATTTCTCCTTCGGGAGATTTTTCCGGACATGTGTACCTTAATGATTTTTTGTTCCTATTAATAAGCTCATTAGCCCTCCAATATTTTATGTGGTGTTCTGGGACATTCTGTGTACGAGAAATTCATCCTTCATTTCAAGCACCCCATCATCGCCATCACGGATATGATGATAATGAAAATTACGTTAGCGCTAGGATAAGTTATAAACATTTTAATGCGACCATGTGTCCGTTTTATTTATTTCGTTACCCATCTGGGTCGGTTCGAGAACATGCGAGGATAGCAAAAAAAAGAAATTCTCCTGCAATATTGTCCAACCCCGCTGTGTACCGTTGCGTTGAAATTTTGTAATATATTAATAATGATAAATGTCAAACTGTGCCGCTAGAGAATCTGAGGTATGTTTTTGGGATTCGTGGGTGTAGGAGTACCACACGCCCGATGATAATAAAAAATAAAAATTTTCTTTTTCGGACGATACGCGATTCCTTGAAAAATATTTACGAATTATCTGAAATTGACTACGATTACAGAAAAGAATCATTACTATCACCCATTAACTCATAGAAAGTAATAAAACCCTTCACATTTCTAATATTTGACTCATCAATTTATATTATTTTTCTAATCAATGTCTTTTCTTCATCGTGTGGAGAAATCATCGCATTGAAGAGTTCATGACATTTTATACATCTGATATAAAAGAGTAACATTCGAAGTTGTTTTTAATTTTTTTCATTAGCCAAAATAGGAATAGACTTATTTCGTGTCATAAAGATACGCGTACACTCTGAGCGTTCGTCGATTATGACGTTTCGTTTTGTCAGGTGCGGACTTAGAAGTCAGTTTATTGATACATTCCGTCTTTTGTTGTGCAGGAGTAAAGAACTATACCAGAATTTATTCCAGATAGTTTGTAGACATGTTCAAAAATGAGATTGGATTGAGTTTCGTACAGAAAAATCATTTCAAGATAACTTACAACAATAAACATTTCAATTTAACCACTACAGTCTTATATAAATTAATAACATTTAAAAAACCAAAAATTTGTCTAAAAAGTGATATACGGAGAAGGGGAGAGGAGAAACTAGGAGTATGTAATTAGAGATCTATTTTCTGCTCATTATGCATATTGTAATGACGTGTTTTGAACCCTCTTACTTTCAGTCGGTTCCACGGTACTTAACATAATTTTATTATGACATTGTAATAATTTTATGCATTTTGTCAGAATTTATACCTACATTCTTCAGATAGTTTCTTAAAGTGTCTAGTCTCTTTGTTCCTGTGCCGCCATGTCTTATTTTCTTAACAATTCTTGTTAATTTGCGAGCAAACAAATTTTACATTTAAGAGACATGCTCACGGTAAAAATTTGGTTCGTAAGCAATACATTCATATCCCCATTACTGCTCTGTTTACTTTATTCTTGTTTGAACTCTGAATCTGCACGTCACTAGGAGTGGGACGTGCCAAAGATCACGTCAAAGTTGTACACAGTCGCATGGTTAATGAAATGTTTACTCATCACCCGCTGCGTTCGGGACTGTCGACACGATTCTTGTAAATGCTGGTGCTTGTGAGTTGGCTCGTAAAAATGAGGTACCTCGTAAATCATAGCAATATTTTTGAGTTCCATGGAGAAATTTATCTGAAACTATCAGAACTATTATTTTTACCTTATTTAAGTCCAGTTTTCGGACAAAAACTTAAGGTGGTACTAGAGTGTGACCAAGTGCAAGGATTGGCGAAACAATAAGTTTATTGAAATATCTAACTTTTATTCAATTATCTTGATAACATTTTTATTATAATATACTGACGTTTATAAAAACTGTCTCAATATAACGTTCCTCAGTTTTTGTACACTATTTTGATTTTACGATCATGAGGGGCAGGCAATAAGTTTTGAAATCAATGAAAATATTGGGATAAATGCTGCTCATGTCTGATTTTCTATCAAAACTGACTTCTGTATTAGAATAAAGAGAAAAGAATCATTCATTACCATGTGTACCTCTTATTACATCGCCATGGGAAAGAGAAGTATTCAAGTATCAGACCTTCTTCAATGTAATTTAGATAAATGTTGAAGTCATAACAAAATAATGTAAATAATTCCGGAAAACCTATTTCAAAATTTCAGTTCCTCTCGAAGTAGAAGTAGTAGGACCAGCTGGGCTTAGAACCGTACTTTGAATGGAAACTCCTTGCTCGCGTAGCGCATAGCGACCTCATTTCTTTTTTGATACAAAGAGTTAACTTGAAGGGGAATATATAATTGGTGGAAACTTAAAATATTTCCACAACTTCGTCCCTCGAGTTTACAATTAAATGACCAAATTCGAACAAGTAATTTTCAATAAAATATTACAAATGATAAAGTAATATAAATGAAGCTTTCCTTCAAAGATGGGTGATATTGTTTCTTCGCTACGGTTCTAAAGATGTGGGCATATGAAGGGATGGTTGAGCTCCCGGGTGGTATGATGAACTATTTGTGTGATAAATGTTACTATGGGAAGGTGCACGAAAAATGTACACTATTTTGATTTTACGATCATGAGGGTTTTATTAACTGTCAACTCTGAAACATACGAATTTTAACAATTAGTTGGCAAAAATAAATTTGGAGTTTTCTTTGGTTTAAACTAAAAAATATTCTTATCTTATAAGTGTGGAGGCTTATAAGTATAATTCTAATTTTTAAATGTTTTCCCAAGTATCATAGAGTTTGACTCAGAGCCTTTTTAGGGTAGTTTCTCGCTTTAAAATGTCGTGGTCTGTTACTGCACTACAGCTAATAATTACGAAATGTTATGAGTTTATGATACCAGTTTCCTTTTCACTCGTCACTTTCCGAAAAATATTGGGATTAAACCACTTCCAAGCGCCGTAGAGACTGTCCAAAACTCATGCTACAAGCGAAGAAAATTTCTTCATTTTTAGTTTATAGATTACTATGGTACAAATTGTCGAAAATAAATGTATACGTTAATTAATAGTAAATTTAGTGTTATTGGGTGAAAGCAGTACTCTGGTAAGCTTGACGTAAATGAGTTATTACATTTTTATTAGAAATCAAAGAGTTTCCTCGCAGATGTGAATTTTTCTATCTCTTGTCTGATTGTTGAAAGCTGGAAATTTGTTTGACAAACGTAACAAAGGCGTGGAATATCTTACTTATAAGCCTTATCTACGATTTTTTTAAATGTTCAATTCCCACCATTGGTCGCGACACTCGTAGCCGCCTCAGACCGGGGGTTCCTGATATATTGCCAGTCTTGCCTCCCTATTGTCACGTCACTGATCAGAATAATTAATATCTTTTTTTTCACGGGTGGTACGAATGCCATGCAAATATCAACACTTGTATTTGTTTTCAAGTATTGCACAAATATTCTTCTCCATTTTTAATTTCTTCGAATATGCGAGCAAAATATGGGAAATTCAATAAACAATCGTACCCTTATCTTTTATCCTTCATTTTATTATCAAGACAAGTTTATATGCAGAAAAATGATTCTAGCAAAAATAAGATAAAAATACACTTTGATGTTACGGTGGATATTCTCATTTAGGTCACGTCAACCAAGGTATAACAATAAAATTTTCATTGTCTGAATTATTTTTGCAAGATCCAAGCACAGATGTCTCGCTTGAATTGTCAGATTCTATGTCACTTTCCAAATGATCTTCAGGAGTATGATGACTCATTTCTTGCTCTATTTTCCGCTGTGAATAAATAATTCGATCAATTGATTCATTAATACATGTGTCATTATTAACAGAAGTGTTAGGAGTTATTACAATATTTTCAGTCGTTATGTTGTTAACATCTTGAGACGTTTGCGTCATATTTTTCACTATCACCGCACAACCCAGCCAGTGGCCGAATCTCTCATCATTGTGGTAGAAATGCCAAAAGGAACTATATTTTCCGGGAATATCAGGTGCAATAAATTTCACCTTGATCGCCCCCGTTTCTCCAGGTTGTAATAATGGACATAGAGTAACTGTTTTCTCAGGTTCTAGACCCGATGTTGCCCACACAAGGCGTAACTCAGTTCTTCCACTCCACTTTACAGATCCGGTATTAATAACTTCCCACTCTTTCGAGAAAATCTCACAAGGTTTTACGGTTGTTTCCTTACATCCATTCAATAAAATAACATCCATTACATTGCCGTTGCTAGAATCGTCACATCTTCCAACATTACCCAATTTATATTCAGATGAATTGTCTTCTGAACATTGTTTAATCATTCTTTTAGTTTCATCTTCTAATTTTCTAAGCTTATAATCGAATTTTTTCTCGAATTTTTTCTCGAATTTTCTCTCTCGCTTGTTTACCTCTTCAAGTGTTTTCAATAATTTGCTCTGTTCAGATTCTTCGTCAGATTCTTCACATGAGGCTTCATCTGATAATTTCATTTTGCTTTTATTCGAATCAGAAGAATGACTATTTTTAGTACTCCAGGTGTGACAACTCTTACATCTCTCAATTTCTCGCAAAAAAACTTCCGTTAATTTCTTAATTATTTTTCTTTTGAACTTCTTCATGTATTTTCGAAACCAAGGAGGAGGAGTGTCTGCCAACTGCTCATCACTTTTCTGAAGTTTGCCTAAAACGGCCAATAACAAGTCAGCGTTATCCAAATTATACAACCTATTTGAGTATTTATCTGCTCTGAATTGGTGAGCGTGCTTGCCACGTTTTTTCTCCTTTAAAATACATCGCACGGAAGGGTTACTTTTCCTTCCAGTAATATGTGAATTAATGGGAGTTTTATCCTTTCCATTCTTTTTAGAATTCAAAACTAATAGAGGTTCTTCGTTAACTTTGAGAATAGTTTCGAGACCATCTTGAGCTCTTTGTCTGGCATATCTTAAAGCTTCTCGAAATTCACACTCGCTCTCAATTGGCAATTCATCTTCAGAGCTATCCACATACGCCAGTCTGAACTCATCATTTCTACTCAAATTTTTAGACACGTATGATTTAAATGTTTGCCAATCCAAGGTGGAATCTCCAGACGCCCCCAAACTAATTTTTCGTACATCGTGCTGATGAAGAACGGTTCCAGACCTTTTCAATTGTACAGTGAAGGAAACACCCCCGGGTTCCTCCATTTCATTTCACATAGAATTCGATTTTAGTACATCGAAAAGAGAAAGCTTAATTCTTGATATTCGACTGCAGATAACAGCGAGCATGAAAAATCCAGGCAAAATTTAAGCATTTTCTTCGTTCCCTTGATTACGGAGGAAAAATGATTCGAAATTAATTTAACACAAATTTATTTTTCAAGTTTTATTTACCACAAAATGTAAATGTAAGATACATATTTTTGAGATGTACTTGGTCGTATTCAACTAAATTACTTACTTTTATACAGTTTCGATGTATACGAAGAATATAAAATGGGCTTTCAAATTTTTATTTCTAAATCGATTGACGATGATAATTTCTCTTTATGTAAGTTTATGTTATTATTTGACTTCCAGTCTAAAACAAAATACTTTTAACTAAATTGCTTTCTAAATTGCTTGCACGTAGCAACAATTCAATAACAAAAGAAGAGTAAATAAACAAACAAGAGTTACTGTTGTCAAATCCAAAACATCTTGAAGAATGAAACTGTGAAATACCATTTCAAACAGTATGAACGTTATGATAACCAAAATTCTCGGTGATCGATATCTTTTGTAATAAAGTTGCAAAAGTAAGCTAAAATTATTGGTAACTGGGAATCAAGTAGGCCTATATATTAAATCCTAAATTACTGCGCATATTTCAAAAATAATTATATTTCTCGTTATAGAATGAAGCATGATAGAGAAACCTTCAGCAATACTTATGTTTTATGGACGCTTTATTTATAAAAGGTGAAAACTTAGTCGAGATCACCAGTGAGAAACTGTACGGGGCTCGAACCGTAAACAGGTGTTTATGACTTCTTAAATCGTACCCGAAATTAAGGTTAGGTACATGGAATCCGTTCCTCCTCCAAGTTAAGTTCAAAAATATTCTGCGTGAGAGTCCTTGCGCTGAACAATGTCCTAACACAAATGAAGGATAGAAAAATATTTCTCTCTCTTCAGATGAATACTTATCTATAATGGACTATGTTTTCTATTAATATTTAAATTTTATTAGTGCAATTAGATTCATTTCTTTTTTAGAGAGATCTTTTTCTGTAAAAATGAGTTGCAGTTTTAATGCCAAAATTACCCTCCGAAATTTCAAACTTCACAAAAAAGATCCCTACGAACTTAGTTTCGAATTACGTAACGAAATTCCATAGTAAATACGTCTCACTAACCAATTTTAGGAGTATAAACATTGTTTTTTCTTTTGTAAGTATTCCTAGATCTATTATTATGCCTAATTTCAGCTTTTCAGTTACTATACTCTGTAGATTTTTAGCGCTGAGAAAGGCGGTAAAAAAAGGAGCTAAGTTGATACCGTGTAACAAAGAAAGTATATGATTATTCATATATTTGTTCCGTTATCTATATTATTTATAATAATTACGACGATATGGAAATCGATCCCAGGATCTGCTTTGATTTCCTTCCACAACTGTTCAAGTAACTGTTTTACACGTATCTACGGGTTAAGGTTGTTGATCGATATAGATCTGTGTACCTGCACATGGAGAAGACATGTGACAAATACGATCAGATGAAAATGATGACAAGCCGGCAATAGAGCCCAGATTCTCCTACTTCGATAGCGGGGATTTCGACTGAATTGTCTACAGAAAATATGTTCCGAGAACTTCATTGTAGGATCTGAGAAAGATTGAAAATGCTAATTTCACACCTGAAATGTAGAGTAATTTCCGGGGAGGACACCCAGAACTCCTCTTCAGTAGCATACCTTGGCAGGATTAGAAGGGACAGTCCATTAAATATCACTAAAATTTAATTTTAAAAAATTCAATTGCACAGCTCCTCGTTAAGTGTAGTCATCCTCTAGTTCGTTTGGAGGATTCTATACATTCCTTCCTTATTATGAAGGGGACCAACATTCAGTCTAGCACGTACACTATTTAGCTCTTTGGCCACCCCCGCCTAACACCCTTCTGGCTCCTATGCTTATTCCTGTATATTATACTCTCTGGTGGATGTAGAATTCTATTTTGATGGAGATGGGGTGGGAGGGTAAGATCTCTGGAGTGTCCGGGTAAACTTTGATGCAAAATGATATATATTTAAGTCAATTTGATGTTTATTTATTATTCTGTGAAAATACAATTTTACTACACTTTGAAAATATTAAAATATGTACCAAATTTAATTTTACACATTTTCTTAAATGTTAATTTACCATTCACCTTCAATTTTATTTTCAATATTTTTCTTTTGCTCGAGAGGGAGAGGGAAGGGAGGCGGGTGGCTTTGGTCCAAATTCACATTAAATCCTCACTGATTACATTGAAGTGGACTGGAGTGAGAATTCAGGTCTGTGAAGTGTTTATAGTCTAAAGCTACTTTAAAATTTAGAGAACAATTGATTTTGTTGATCCACACTTTTTTCTGGCTATTTACAATCACGGAAAAAAAATTACAGTAGAGTAACACTTTTCATCTACACGTATCAACAAGCAACGATTTGTTTCTGAGGTTAAATTTTTAATGCAAATGGTGAAAGTTCACCCTGACGCCTGTTTTTTTCTGAGTTTTCCTTCAGGCTGAGGATGATTTATAAACTGGCTCACTAGGTTCCAGCCAAGGGGTGGCAGCATCAATAATACTATTGTTATTCTTGAACTTGAATTTTGAGTTATTGTAATTAATCAAAATTATTAAAATATTTTCGGAATAATTAATTACTAATAAATAATATATTTATTAGAATTGTACTATTAAAATTCTAAAAAATAAAGTCTATTGAAAATAAAATTTGTAAAATATTCTGTAGATACTACAACAAGCTCTAAACTGTTTTCGTTCTTTTGATTTTGCCTAGGAGAACAGAAATGGTCTAAGCAAGGTAGCGACGGAAGCTAACTCACGGTGTTGTAGTTCGTGCAAAAATTCGCTTGAAAATAGGGATAAATTAGTTGTGTGTGACCATTGTCCCGGCATTCATCACTCCAAATGTTATGTACTTAATGAATTAACAGTTAAAGTTCGAATAGAAAACCGAGACATGTTCTGGAAATGTTTTTCGCGTAGAACGTTATAGGTTTCGCTTCCCAACATGGCTGCTGATATCGAGTGTCTGAAGAATAAACTCATTGCGTTGAAATCGAAAATGGTCCAAGAGACGGAAGGAAATGGACAAATGGAAGGGAATTAACAAAAAAGATACAGTGAAAAGTGTGTTTATAAAACCGAATGGAAAATCGTGAATACAGTGCGTGTTAATTGTGGATAACATAATCCCCTGGAGTAGAGGCCGTGGTGAGGAATACTTGGGCATTTCAAATGGACGGCGATATCGCTGAACCTGCTCTCGGATTTTTTATTACAGACCCCTCACTTTGAAGTGCTAAAAGAGGCACAAAAAATCATAAATTGAAAATAAATCACACCATTAAATTTGTCATGATCTCGTGCAGAAACTTAAATTTAAAAAATAGTTCTGAGAATGAATAATAGTTTTAAAATAGCAGAAATGTTTCAAAAAACACGAAATTTTCGCAGCTTTTCACGATACGTTACTTTACTAATTTTTTTTACAATAAACTAAAAGTGTCAAAAATAATTCTTATTCAGCGAATGATTACTGTTACGTTTGTTACAACATTTAACAATTTCGATTTTATACTTGCAGAATATAACGAATTATTAATATTTTTTTAATATATTGCTAAAAACAACCAAGCACGTTTTTAGGGAATAAAATTTATACTTTCGCCTGCAGCAAAATACTGTGATCACAGGATCAATGAATTTAAACTTTTAAAACTTAGTATGTAACCATAAATAAGTGATAAATAAACTGTGTTTTCATTTGGCGAGCAGCGGGGCCTCAGCGGTGAAGTACAGTCTGGTCGTGCTGTTGTCGCGCGCGCACAGTCCTCGCTGGCTGTAGTCCTCAGCTGAGGTGGTTATATACCCATTAAGAGTAGGATTTAAAGAACACTTCATGTCATAGATAACGTTTTCGTAAATATTTCATAATTTTATTTGATAATAACGTTTGTCGTATTTCGAGCAAGGTAATGTTAGAATATTTAATTCGGTTCTCAAAAATATTAAAAATAATTTTTGTAATTAAGACATGCTTAGAGGATTAAGATCTGCGTGTTACTTGCTCCCCATTCCATTCCGATCACTCAACACAACTGAAGTGGCAAATAGCTTGTCCTAATGCGTCGGACTGCAGACATATACTGTTAATGAGTTTCCTGGAAAGTTTTATAGCCCTCCCTACACTCCAAAAGATCCTTCTCTGGGAACTTCTCACAAACTGTGGCAAGTGCGTGCCGGCTCAATGGGTTCATACCAATACAAAGCAATCAAAACTTTTGGGAAATCCGGGACGGCGTTGCCACTCGACCCAGTGCGCGCGTCTTCATCACAGATTATATACCAGATCACCGTCTCACGTGTTAACGGCTGGTTTTACTGGTTTCAGCGCTCCAAACGAAATTCAATGCCAACTACTCTCTTCTAAAAGCGGCCGCCAGGGTGCGTGGCAGTTCCCGATTCCCATTCCCTCCCTCTTCTAGGTACTGTACCCCCACTCCCATGACCTAATGCTTCCTCATTTCACGTTGTATTTTACTACACATTTGAAACAGAAAATGAAAACAGGACACAATTGACAGGAAATGTATACAAAGAAAATACATACTTGCTCTTAATTCTATTTATTCATAATAAGATTACATGACATTCTCATAAGAATGGAAATATACAATCCTGTATACAAAAATGAGGTATACTTGCATTGCAAAAGGTACTCATTAATGTATATCCACCAACTATTTGGACGAATAATAAATCAATAAATGAGCGCTGCCACAACTATTGTTTCGCCAAGGAGTCCATATAGACATTGTAGTATTACTTAAGGAACTAACACATCAGTTTTCGTAACGCACAAACAGATTTAAGTAACGTACGCAAATTGCAGCACGATTCGTACTCCACTGATCAAATTGATTCAAAAATCGAACTCACAGTTCGTCACAACTACAAAATACTTCATTATTTCATGATTTCATTTCAACTGATTTCAACTTGACTCGTTGCTGACACGTTGTGAGCAATAACAAGCCAATAGGAGCATGAGAAACCTAACCCAACAGGAACTTGCTGCCATCTATTGAGCGCAACCATAAATACAGCTGGTGGCGCTGTCTGGACAATATTACAGATAAACTACTACAAACTTCTGACCTTCACGCCCTATCCTGTTTCCTTATCCTGGTCTTCAGTCTTCTCTTAGTTAACTACTCCTCGAAGAGAGCGGAACCAGAACACCGAGTACTCAATAAACAGTTGACGCGGTTATTTCCATCGACACCTTCATAATCTCGAAAAAATATCAAGTTAACCCGTCACATTACAAGCTACTTGGATTTACTGGTATTTAAGTAAATCTTGTCTAAAACTTACATAAAGAATAGCATTTTATATTTTCACATAAAGAATAGCAAAATTACAGAACGAAGGGAAAAATTTTGAAGCTAGTTGTTTCAATTTAGTGCTATATAAAATTTTCAGGAAAATTCGAGTATATTAAGGGAGGGAAGGAGAATTCAAAAAGACCACATATGTTTTGTAATTTTGTATTTAATTTTGATACTCGAATATATGTTATTTATATGGACTTCTTATAAACTTGTCTAATTTATTTTTCTTATAATTAAGATTTAGAGAGAGCCTCATTACAATGTACATGTATGATAACAAATTTATTGTCAAAAAAGCAGTACAAACTGCATATGACCACTTGGAGGACAATAAACTAAATTAATCTCCGGAATAAGCAAGGGACCATCCCATCAATTCCGATCAAGGGTCCTAAGGCAGAGGTGGATTCAAAAATTTCAGCAAAAATTCCTAGATAAGATAAAAAGTTAGCTACGACTTATAATACTAATAGAATGTCAATATGTTTGTAATTTAACACAAAACATTTATTTTACATGTACAAGTTATTATCGAACTATAGATTATTCTGAGTATAGTATTTAAAAATCATAAGAATTCAAATAACACTAAATTAACGATTTATTGTTAGAATAAACACGCTCTAGACAAAGCCTAGAGAACCTGTATAAGAAATCCACCTCTACCCGAAGGAAAACTGGAGCAAAACCCGACCCTACGGGCCTCATTGACGAATCACGGATGAAGGAAGGTGAGCTGAGTGGCCTCGACATGCGATCGTTCACGCTGTTCCTGTTGACAGCGGCCAGGATGGGGCTACAGAATTAATGTACACAACCATGCCAAAGTTGAGTACATATAAAGCTAAATTAATATGAGCCATAAGACAACACAATCATGCAAGAAAATAGTTTTTGAAATTGGTATAAGTTATTTTAAAAGTACTACAGCAATGGTGTGATAAAGTACAAGACGAATTTAACTTTTATTAAAATCAATAAATTATTTTACAGTGTAGAAAGCACTGGTGCAGGAGGTAGTTTTTAACCGCGGGTTTGAAGAGATTCAATTTCATAATATCTTTTATATTCTTGGACAGGGAATTGTATAGAACGATACCCGAATAATATGATCCTTTTTGGCAAAGAGTGATTGTCACTCTAGGGCGATGAATATTATTCCTATTGCGAGTATTGTGTTCGTGAACGAGATTTTCGTATGAAGCAAGGGTGGCACTTCAGTAATTCGGTCTTACTAAACACAACTGTTTCATAAATATAAATGCAGGGAAGTGTTGAGATATTTAATTCTTTGAATAAAGGTTTACTAGAGTTTCGGGGGTGAGATTTACAAATTATCCGAACTATCCTCTTCTGAAAGTTTGAATACTCTGACCGGAATTGCCCCAGAAGGTAAAGCCGTAACGTAAAAGGGAGTAAACATTTGCAAAATATACGAAAACCGGAATTGCCAAAGAAGGTAATGCCGTAACGTAAAAGAGAGTAACCATTTGCAACGGGAAATACGTGGACTAACTACGTTAACTAATTCGGAATGCGTAACACAATTTACTTAATTGGGAATTAAGATTGTCAACTTTTTTATTTGTGTTCCGTTTAAAGAACATCAAAATTTATAACACAAATGTTGATTCCTTTGTCCCAGGAGAGGAGGATAATAGAAAGAATTTCAATGAGTACAGCATATTATTTATTAGTTAATTTATTTTTTTATATACAGAAAATAACACATTCTTTAAGATGTGTTTTCAACATTTCAATTTTTAGTACTTTAATGTACCTTTCCCTTATGTTCTTTGACACTGATATGATTATCTCATTTACAAAGTTCAGTTCTTCCAAAGCACTTTTTTCTAAGATCCCACACAATATACATTCATATCAGATCTATTGAGATACATTTTGTTATTATCTATGATTCAATTTTTATTGAATTCTATTTTTAGAACTTAACCATCCTGAAAATTGTACAACTTATTTATATTCAAAATTCTTAACTCCTCTGTAATAAACATTTACAGTCTTATTCTCAAGCAAAATAATTAAAAGATAACTTGGAACATGAAAAAATTGTAATATGTTTTGGCATCATTGGCATCCATCGAGAAACATTGTATTCAGTAACTGAATACAAACATTTCAAGTAAGAATATCAAAAAGTTCTTTTGAATTAAATACTGGTTGGTCCAGATAAGATAAGAGAAATGCAGGGTTCACATTAATTAATACATGACACAGTACATTTAAAAACTGTTCTCTTATTAAATGGTTGCTATGTATTATAAAATTGGTTGGCATGAAGTTTGTATATTAGTCTTATTTAAAACAGTTACCTTCTTTCCAGTTTTGTTCAATATCATTTAATTTGTTTAAAACAAATATATTATAGTAAGAATATACATTGAAGTACAAAATTGTGCTTTTCCTTCTTAAGATTTACACACTTCAATACAGTATATTGTAATACGAATGCCTAGCAGTACATACCCAAACTACAAAACATTAATTTCAACAAATATTGATCACCACATCTCAATATAACTCTCCTAACTACTTTCTCAAATACTTTTCACTTTTTATATACAAGTTTTAAAAATATCACAGGTTAACAAACATACAATGAAATAAATTACTCATATCAGAGCATTAGTGCTGTGAAAATCCTAACACCACAGCACCACATCCAATGAGAGGTAAAAGTCAAATGGACACATTGTGAGTATGGATTATATGTAGTCATCACGTCACTCCCCAACAAAATATCATGTTAGAGTGAGTCTTGTTTTAATAATTTCTGGTAACTAATTTCATCTATCACCCAATAGTATGTTGAAATTAAATGTTCTAGATGTCAGTGATAGATCTAGGAAGTGATAGATGTCAGTGATAGATCCAGTGGGGTTAATTTATAGCCAAGGATATACCATACACCACCGTAATAATAGTCATGTATGGTCAAACTACTATTGACAATAAATGAAGAAGGAAGTACATCAAGTTACAGTGTTAACCAAGTCTAGTAAATGTTTAGGAAAAAGGCATTAAATCTTGAACAGTTTCAGCCTGAGGGAGAGGATAATCGCTCCCCCCCCCCCNAGTAGAAGCACTTGGCAATATAGGTAGCTATAACATATCACATATGGAACTATAATTTACAATAACTAAGAAATTATCACATTGTATGCATTACATTGTTGATATGGACAATATGATAACAAATTTTTGTAGCTCCAATAAATGGGCTCAAACCAACCTATGAAAGGTATATGTTTTGAAGTTTAAAAATGCAGTAAAGGAAAATATAGTTTACAAAACAAGTTTGGCAAATGTTAAGCAAGATAATAAATTCTTTTAAAATAGCAGTTTAGTTCCAGATGTGTAAATAGAACATAATGCTATAAAGGAAATATTTCTGAACAATGTTTTAACCCATAAAATAATTATAGGCCTGGAAGATTAAAATATTTAAGTACAATGTCATATAACAAATTAAATAGTTTGACAGAAAATTCAATGGAAATCATTCATTATGATTCCTTTGGGATTTAAAACCTATGGCAATAATTAGTTTCTGTATTTGCCTAATGAGTTCAAAGTATACCAACTCTATTTTATCACAAAATATCAATTACATTAAATTACAAAGACTTTTTTTGTATGATACTCTATACAATTTCAGTCAATATAACTTTTGCTCAAAGACTCAGTGGAACATGACTGGAATCTCAAACTAAACCATTTCAACAAATCGGTGGTTTTCAGTATCTCACCATCAAATTTTTCTCCATTCGAACTTCAAAGTTCAGCAATTGATATTTAAATTTTGCCAAGTAAATCCTTTCCGAAACGTTTCATTCCAACTGTTCGTGGACTGATATTAAATTTTATTCAGTGAAGAGGCAAAATTATCATTTTCTAGATATGCCTGCAAGGCCATGTATTATTAAGAGTTAAAATTATTATGTCTGGTCCACCACCACTTACAACTTAACTTCTAGGAAAGTATCCTCCACAAAATTTAATTCCCAATTGCTGAACTTGAAATTCCCAATGGAGAAAAATTTGATTGAGATACACCAAACAACCAGCTTGTTTGAATTATGGAACTCCAGTCATGATCTGCTAACAGTAGGAGTAAGGGCTCACAGAAACATCTTTCCAATTGTAAAGTACACATTTTTGTTATGAACTTGCTTAAAAAATGTTTTAAATTGTGTGAAAAATTGGTCAAGAGGTGTCATTTCTGTTAATACTTTTCACTGGTAATATAACAAGCACCATGGCAAAATACACTCAAATATTTTACGTTGAAGGAAATCCCAGAGGATTACTCTACACATTAGTTAAATGGTCATTGTATCTCCCTCCAATTTTGCAATCAGTAAACCAAATTTTTTAATATTTTCCCTCCAACAACCTTAATTCTATCCAAAATTGTTTAAAAATGCTTTTAATTTTGGGTACTAGATTACTTAATAGATTTTAACAGATTACTTTCCACACTTGCAATAACCAAAGATTGTTTATATGGGCTGATATACTAAACTAATCTTATAAACATCTGTGACATTTTATAGTCATTTGATAAAAATATCAATTTGTATTGTAATAACTGAATTCTGTAGTATATCAACATGTATTTTCACAAATGTGACATGTAATTGTATCCTTTGTTTTTCTAATATTCTCTATTAGCGATATTATTTGAAATGAGAAAGAAAAAAACAAATTTGACACAATTGATCAATAAATTATTTCGGTGAAAACCTAAATAATATGTTACTAAAGTCATTATAGACTAATAAGTTTTCTTAATGCATATGGTTTGAGTGACGACCATCAAATGGTTTTCTAAAAAACAGATGCCTCTAGTCAGTCTTGGAATTATTTCATTTTTCCAGCAGAAAAGAATATGACCAAGTTCAAAAATCCAATCTCTTCTAGGAAGAAATGTCTTATTTATCAATGTAGTGATTTAAAAAATCTGTCTGCAGAGAAAATTTCTATTATACTTCTAAAACATCCTTAAATAAACTACAGAAAAAGAACATTATAACACATAAAGAGGAAGATTATAAGACAACATTAATGAAATTGACAGAATTGCAAGAAAAGTTTCCAAAGTGTTGAAGAAGAATTTTTTCCAACAGAAAAAAATATAAATTACAATAAATACTAAGAGAAAACTGTTATCATTTTGAAAAGTCTGATGTACAAATTTATTGGGCTAACAAGTTATTGATAAGAAACTGTTCTGGAATGATAGCACATTTCAGTCTCATAGTCTCTGCTCATTGGAAAGTCTCACTTAAATGAAATGAAGGAGAGAAATTAGATGATGACTAGATTCCCTTTGTTTTTGAGAGATCACTACCCTCAAGATATGGTTCTTCTCCATCACTGCCATATGCCAGAGTTTTTGTTCTTAAAGCATTTATTTCTTTAGCTTTCCATTCTACAAAACAGAATGATATTGTTCCCAAAATTCCTAAAACTGCTAAAATTCCGAGTTGAGCATATAAGCCCAAATGACTGCTGTAAAAGAAGCTTGCTGCTGCAGCCACAGACTGAAAAGTAAAAAAGTAAAATAAGTAAATAAAAGTTAAAGACATTAATTTCCTAACTACTAATAATAACACTAATAAGAAACCATTTTTTGCATTACATAATATCATGTAACTGACATACGGTTTACTACCAATGATACCAAGTTTTAAAATATGGGATTAGTTGTTTCTGCAGTCTCTGACCTATTTCAAGTGCATAGTTATGTAGTCCATAAATTTATTTTGTTTGATTATTTAATGGTATAATTTTCAAACTACATTTTGTATGAATATTGCACCAAAAACAAAAGATGATTTCTTTTACCTTATTATTTCTTTCGACTACATTCTAAAGTTCACAAAGTTGGAAACCCACCTGGGTAAATTTAAATAGAGCAAATGCTGGAGCACTGTCTCCAGACCAAAAGCTTCCCAATATTGAGTATATTTGTGTATTATAACAACTGTCTCCAAAACCCAATAGGAAACTACAAAACATTGCTAAATATTGGCTAAAATAAAAAAACAAACAAATTATTAAGTAAGCAAACATATAAATCCAACAAAGAGAAAATGTCACACTCACTTGCTTGTAATGAACGCAGCATCGTCAGTATCATGGAAAGGAGATGAATCTGGTAAATTGAGGAAAATCAGAAAGAAGGAGAGCATATGAATGAGGAAACCAGATATTACGATAGGATCTCTTCCCCAGCGAATAGTCTTTTGACCGAGAATACCAAAGCTTGCTCCTCCTACAATAAAACAATTAATAAAATTGAAAATCGGTATACATTAATAAATCAGGGGTTGTTCTTTCCAAAAAAAGATAAATACTATTAATTTAAATTTTCTAGTGACTCAAAGATATGTTGACACAAATGTACAAGGAAATAGATATTCTACAAGACTAGAATATGAAATAGTTTTGGATCCTGTTTGGAACACTAAAAATTTACGTGAATGTATCAGATTTATTGATTTGAATCCTTCTGCTAAGTCTCTACCACCACCAGACCCAATTCATTATTTTCATTCACTACTTTATTACAAATGTTTATAATGTCATATAAACATTATTTTTATTAATTGATCCTAAATTTATGACCTGATTACAATTGACGTCTACATTTGTACTATATTTTTAATATTCTAAATTAACATTAATAGACAATTCTTTTGTTTCTTTTTTCTCCAGTATTTCAACTTTTGGTCTTTATCATGTAATTAATAACCTTATAAAGTTTGTTTGGTGGCAAGGCCTGACATAACACATTGTCAGGATTAATATATTCATTTTATAATGTGCTGTGAGGAATGAAAGTCAATGTAATCTTGCAACGAATTAATTAACATCATATTAATTTTGAGTTATTTTAATAATTATGATTTATCAGCAATAGTTTTAGAATAATTTAAAGACTTTATAAAAGTAAGAATAAGTTAAATAACGTTTTTGTATCCTATTAAATATAAATTTGGTAATATTCCGTACATATTATAAGATGTAGCTAACTATTTTTGTTCTTACTTTAGAGGGGCTAATGTCATTATTGAAGTGCAGAAATAATAAATCTATCACTGCTCTAGAGTCCTTGATCAGAATCGTCCTTTGTTTGTTACCAGAGAGTAAATTCATTTCTTGCCCTCCATGAGATCACATGCATTTTTTAACTATGTTTTTATGTAATTTTATTATTATTATTATTGTTAATATAATTAGTACAAATTTAATCATGGAAAATTCATCATTATCATCTATCACTCATACAAATGACAACAAATGCTGAAAATCCTTACCAAGCACCTCGCCTAATCCAATGAAAACCCCAGACAGGCCAACCAATTGTTTTGAATTTTCACCCATTTGTTTGGTGAAGCCAACACTTGGTCCATACACTCCACTGAAGAAAGACAGCTCTAAACCTAAACATTTATTTAAGAAAACATACATTTTGTGTGGTATGATTTGTAACAGTTTGTGTTTACAAATTTGCATGTTCAATTATGTAAAATAAAAATCACTTAGTATTATTAAATCTAATACAATACAATGTTTCAAGTTTTTGATCAAGATAGGGGAGAGTTTGTGATGCAGAAAAATTACAGATGCTTACCAGTGTAAAAAAATGTAACACTCAGAAGAAGCATTTCTCTTGTAAACAATAGTTTCAATGCCTTTACAAGGGCTCTTAGAGGACCTTTTGTTTCATTCCTTTCAATATCTTCATCTTCATATCTTTCAGCTGGACGTAAGAGTAAAAGGAAAACTATTCCCACACCAGCAAGTGCTATCAAGACACTAAATACTAAAACTCTTGTGTCATGATCAATTTGAGCTTTCCCTTGAAATTTGAAGTAAACAAAGAGATTCCCCAGAAACATGCTGAAACAAAAATACAATAAATTATAGAAGACTTATTTTACTACAATACCAAAATGAAAACTTAGTATTTATGGAAGGTTAATCAAAATTATGACTGAGCAAATAGTTTTGATAAATTATTCTCAATAAAAGATCTGCTATATTTTCTATTTAGAAATAGGTCAAATTATTCATAAAACAAATGTTGCTTCATTATTATATAAATTAACTAATACTGAGCATTGAAAGAAAGGATCATCACAGATACAGTAATATCAAATAAGTATAAAAGAATTCACCTAGCCTGCAGCATTGCCCAAAATATTCCAGAGTTTCTTGATATTGTATTAGAATCTGAATTCAGAGTGAGATAATTTCCTTGGCCAGTCCATATTACTGCAGCTCCAAAACCAATGACACAAGAAGCTACATAAAGTAACCATGTTCGTGGTATCAAGAAGGATCCAATAAACAATCTGTGTAAATGTATAAAGATGAATTAACAAAGGAAATAAACAATTTATTTTTTCAGGTTTAATTAAAGATACTTACGCATATGTGACTGCTCCAATTAACATAGCTACTCGAGGTCCCGTTACACTTATAATAGATGGAGAAAGCCAATTGCATAATGCAAATACCGCATATATAACAGCTAAGCTAGTGTAAGCATCACCAGTAAAAGATTCATCCTCGATCTGTAAACTATCTAAAATAGTTTTCTGCAACAAAGAGAACAATGTAAATGCCAATAATTTTTAAATTATATAATGTAAGAAGTATATAATACTCTTTCACAATAAAAATTATTTTCATTAACATAATTGGTGCTGAACAATACATTTTTTAGACCACTTTGAGTAGTTTTAATCACATTTTATTTATATAAATGTACATCTTATGTAGAATGTATATTATTTTCAACAAAGATTTAACAAATGAATTTCTGAGTAATATCTGACTATTTTACATATCTTAGAATCCTAGAATCCTCTTAACAATTTTTGGCATTTAAAACCCTTAACCTCCTACTTGAAAATAAAACTAAAATATTTTCATTATTTCCTATCAGTAATTAAATAATAATCCTGTTGAAATACTTTTAATCATTCGTTACTTTACTTTCTTCATATTCAGTAAAATAATGTAAGAACAATATGATATAAATACTAATTGACGACCTGCTTTGTACTGCTCTCTAATAACAACACGGTATGATTCATGAATGATTGGGAAAATTATTGCTCACAACATATCAACCCTCGATACAAAGAGTTTGCCATTTTGTATTCGTACATAACTTGGACAATTTAATAATTCTATTATAAATAATATAGTAATTCCTAACAATTAATCAGTATATGGCAATAAAGTATTACATCAAATACATTGATTTTCTTTAATTAATTTGTTAAAAACAGTCCCAGAGTATAAAGCGACATATTATTATATTCACAATAGTAAAAAATAATAATAATATACTCCAGGCGAGTTTGAACCTACGAGCACTGTTTAAGGGGGCAGTCTGTTCACTACCACATGCACAATGGTGACTTGTACAGATGTTTATTTATAGATTTATGAAATATTATTACAAGAATACAAACAATCTTTCTGAGAAATGTCATCATGTTAGATAAATGAAACATAAATTTTAAAAGCTAAAGCATTAATCTTTTTTTCAGAAATTTTGAAGTAGTATTAGTACTTATGAAGCTATATGCCAGGAATTTTATCCTGATGTACCTAGATTATTATAATTTTGAAAAATTAATGTATTTTAAATTTCTTTATTAAATTCTGATATGAAGAAGGGAATTGATTAATTGATGCAAATAGGTAGAAGCGTTAGAATAATTAACAACCTAAAGAAAAATTTGGTAAGCATTGTTTATTCCAGAAATTGGCTAAACAATTCTTTATTAAACTATGTGCTCTTTATATTGTTGTTTGTATTACAGCATCACCAAAAATAACAAGAAGAAATACAAAATTGACTCATAAAATTAATGTTCTAACTTAAAGGGTGCATGGAGCCATGCGCACCCATTTGAAAGGATGCAAGGACCCATTTAAAAGGGTATGAACCCATTTGAAAAAGTGTGTGGACCAAATTAAAAGGGTTCTTAGACGCTTTTAAATGGGTTTTGTTCCCCTTGGGATCTTGTCAAACAATGAGGGATCATTTCAGTCACACAATGTTATAATTTTTAATTCCTGTTATTAATAATTTGCAACTTAAATTCTTAGAAGTAAAAAATGACATATTTGTATTACTTTTATAATTTCAGGGCTAAGACATACCTACAATTTATAAGGTCTGAGGGGAGTGGGAGTCATTTTGGAGACTCCCTGTTCAAGTCACACTTCAAACTTGTTTGCATGCTGTGCTAAGGATTGCGTAAAGAAATTTGTAATTGACTTTGGAGTTGTATCCAATAAGAAGATCGGTTATTAGGCACTTGACTAGAAGATAAAGAGTATAATGATGTTCAATTTTCCCTCATGGGCTACTAGGCATACTCCCCCTGCCCTCTAAAACCACTACTGGCAATCATAACTTAAATTAAAAATGATATCAAAACATGATTGAGACATACACCGTCAAATTAGTATATAAATGGAGTCTTTTCACATTAGAACAGACACTATAGTAACCTCATATTAAAAGGATTTGTATATAATTTCCAAACAAATGTTTACGACACTTATACTACAAAGATCTATACATTTTCGGATCTCTAAGTTTAAGACGCAGAATTGTCCGGGTAATTAGAATATTTATGTTTACCATTCGCGTTCTCATGTTTAAAAGGAATTGCTGTAAAAGTGATAACTTTCACGAAATTATCGTAGCAATGGAACGGGACAGGTTATAGTGTCCTGATGCAACATTGTGCCGCTGATTTCCAGGCACAGCCGATGGGATGATAGGCCGACTTTTCCACTCCCAACAGTGCAAGTGTGGTCCCCAAAGGATTTTACATGTAAACCCTAGATCATATTTAGTGAAATTTCTCAGTCCCACAAGCCGAGGGAAATCCCCAGGTTTAATGCCAACCTACCTAGATTATAAGGAGCTCTACATTGATACGTTCGTGTACATTTGGCTAAGAGACTGTTCCCTGCAGACCCGTCGAGTGTGTGAGTGTGAGTATATGTACGTGTGTGTGGAAGGTGTGGTAGCATTTCAGATTTCAAGACTGCTACAATTAATGCTAAATTAATTCTTTGCGTATTGATGTTATTCCGAAGCACAAAAAATAAATAGTTGACATATTCAGACTGAAAGTGTTATTTGTTATAAGAAAATGAACTCTATAATAGTGAGAATATGTCTCCACAATTAGGCGAAATAAGAGCCATTTAAGGAATACCGCGGTTTTCAAGTTTGTTTGTTTTTATTTTAGACCGTAAGGGGGAGTGTAATTTATTTCAATGATTTAAAACACTCAAGGTTGATTGAATTGACATCAACATTTTTTCCCAAAACATGGAGGAAAATCTTGGAACCACCACTACTAATGTTAAGGTAGTACCCTTAATAGTTTTATACGACAACAGTTTGCCTTCATTGAATGCAGTGCCAATGAACTCCACGTTCAACCTGACGGTCGTACAATGTGTAGGCCTGGGACGACTACAGCCCCAGCCAGTTTTGTCGTTTTCTTGTATGGGGTACATACATTTCTGTTGCAGTGGCCATTAGTAGCATTGAAACCGCGCACAAGGCGACTAAGATGGGAAAAGAGCAAAACTGTCTTGGGGACTGTAGTCGACCCAGACTGACAATGCATCGGGCGTCGTTTCATTGGCACTGCTAAAACAACCGCAAGATAACCCGTAGACAGTCGTGAGTCATAGTCCAACAATGATGGGAATACGAACAATCTGTATATGGAATAGAAACAATTATGTCAGTGAACAGTGGCGTATCTAGACCGTAATCAAGGGGGGGGGGGCTAACCGGGGAGCATTTTTGTTTTAAAATTATGATTTTACAACACACATTTTATAAATATTACCTTTAAGTAAAATGCATCAAATACATAATTAACAATATGATATAGTTAATAACAATTATTTATTAAAATTAATATGGTATTGAAAATTTTATTAAAATGGTATTAACAATAACAATTATATTATTAATAATTATTATAACTAATAACAATTATTAATCTGGGAACACTTTTACAAAATATGCCATTTATCAATTTCAATTTTCTATGTTAAGAGTTTAGGTCCAATTGGGTGGGGGACTATAGCCCCCTTAACCCCCCACCGCCACTGTCAGTGTATTATTCTTCCTGTAATTTTGCGATCATGTGAATATACACTGAAAGTAAGAATTGAATAATGAATTCTTATTTTGCTTGTGTACTGTGAAAGCACTAGTAAAAATAAAACAAAATTAGTGAATTGACGAATGAGCAATCCACATTGCTCTGTCAATTAACAATTTTTTCGTTGTTCCCCTAAATATCTTCATCTTTACATATATTCTAGAAAAAAAAATTTAATACATAATCTCATATAGACAAAAGATGCATAATTGTAAAAGAATCTGGTTGGCATGAAATTTCTTTAATTGCTATAGCTAGGCATATCATGAGCTTTGAGAGGTACGAATGAACCTACAACAGACATCACTGAAATACGTTACAGCGGAAATGTACTACTTGACGCAACACCGAAAACAGCTGTTAAACTAGTAAATGTTTCTGAATTTTCCCCATCGTTGGTAGAGGAGGGAAGAGACCGGCCCGTGACGACGTCAACCACGCGAACCGTTACACTAACGTGAGCCACACCTCCGCCACAAGCTGCCGGTTTCACGTGGACATTTCATAATGACCTTGGGACTACGAGAAGGCGGATGGATGTAAAGTGACGACCTCGAGATGCGAACGTGGACTGAACTGCGCGTTTGGCCTTTGTTTGCGGCAGCCCCTCTCATAGAACGGTTCACGTGCATTTTCCGATCTCGTCATTCGCAGGTTCTTTGCAACCTCTCTCATGTCCATTACTCAGGCGTGTACATAATTTCAATAGTAATCTCCAATTTAATGAATAAGTGGAAGCCAAGAAACATAAATAAATTTTAAGTCAAAGTACTAAAGCGTTCTCCTCGTGGGTCTGAAGTTTAAAAAAAACAGCGTTTACTATTCCCCCCCCCCCCACACACACACACACAATACACGATAAAGCGCGGATAATGTAAAATATGTCACTGTTGGCAATGATGTTTGAAACCTCTCGAATATTAAATTTTTAATTTTCAGCCAATAGCAAAGAATGAAAATATTTACAAACATTTTAAGTTTAGTTCTCGAAAATAGAAAAAGCTGCTACTGTGAAAATGTTGATTTGAAGTTTTTTAGATAGTCAAGAAAATTCATATTATCTTAATTTTAACATTCATCTATATAACTTCTGGATTCATCTCGAAAGTAATAAATACTTCTTTCCAAATAACATTAGATGTATGAGGAGAATTTTCTGAAGGTGAAAGCATTTTTGAATCGCTTCGCCTTTTAACTGGGACAAGTCTAGAAAAACTCATAAAAAAGAGCAAACTGGACACACTGGTTTTAATTAATAGATAAGATCACTTTTTATTTTGTGAATTTCATCAGAATCGGAAGAGTCGTCTATGAGAAGAAAAAGATCATTGTCTTTAGGAAAGGTTAATTCTGAATATAACAACAAATTGTTTATTGAAATTTGTTAATTATTTTAAAAGAAACACAAAGCGATGAATATCAATACGCATATATTGTTTGAGAATAGTGGATAAACACTGCGTCAGAATTAGCGGCGCAGTAAATCCATCGCTCCGTAACTTCTATGTTTTAAAATGTATCATAGTGAAATTTTGGCCGAGGAAGCTCCTGTGTTTTCGTTTACCAGTATTTAATTCTGACCTCTTCGCCCGGAGTCAGACTGTGACGAAACTTCGCACTTATCAATGCGGAAGGGTTGCATATTGAAAGGCGACACGAGCGAGGATTCGAGAGAATGACATCGTTGTCTGAATGGATGTACACACCACCCTAATGGAAATAAAATTCTGTACGTCATACCTCGATCGCAGTAAGGTTGTGTGCTTCTTACCAGGTGAAAATCGCGATGCTACCCCTATAAGAAAAAAGATTAGAATTTAAGAGTGCAAAATGGCACTTTTCTCTATTTCTTATGAAAAAAGCAAACACCATTGAAGCGATCAGTTTTAACATTTGTATGAGAATACACCAAACAATTCCCTACCTTCTTCACGTAAAACGTTTTTCCTTGGTCAGTTGGGGAGTGATAGGGGGAGGGGGTGGACTCCCCCTCAATAGGGGTTTCTATGTAAAGGTACTGAAATTTTATATTCAGATTTACTACTTACGTCTTATGACACCGAATGTAATGCTTTTTATTGCGAATTAATCGATTTTAACGTGAGAAAAATCGAAGCTTCAAAAGCGGGTGAAATGTTGAAGGGGTGTCTTGCAGAGGGTTTCTCATATCGGTGAAGAAACATATTCTTTGGACAAGCACACCGTCATGGGCAGTTTTGAAACATCTGGAACTCATACTTTTCAGGGTAAAGGGGGGAATATGCGGTGGGGGTGGGTCTTCTGATGTTTTTAATGTCAGATACTGGAGTACATTATTGAGTCTGGATACGTGAGACTAGCTCTCCCCGACATTTTGAAGTGTGATATTTTTGCTTGATTTTCTCGAAATTTACACCCATCGACTTGTATGAGTGTCTCAGTGCGAAAGGGATGGCACTGGAACCTCCCAACAAGGGAGTGTCTTGATAAAACATAGGAGCTTCATCAGCACAAATTTCATTATGATACGTTTTAAAACATAGTAGTTATGAAGTGATGAATTTACTGCGCCGCAAATTTTTATGCGCAGAGTATTTCCTAAAAAAATTAAATGGAAGGTTTGTTACATCTGTGTAATTCGTTGCACTGAATATTAAAAGAATTACGCATTACCAGGACAATTAGAAGTGCTACTTTTTGACTTAACATTAAACATACTTTTCGATTATATCGTTTAATTTTTTAATAAAATTACAAAATTCGTTCTCTATACTGTACTCATGAAGAAACATTAAATTTTAAAAACGAATATTTTCGCTTTAAAATTGGTACTGTAAGGGAAGGAATATTCTAAGCAATAATTTTACACTTTAAAAGCTATCAACTGGCAATGATCACACATTTTAGTTAAAACGAAGTGTATGGAATTCTATTTGAATGCTAGGATTTTCTAATCCCTTTCATCACGAAACTGAAATCGTCGCCAAAGAAAAAAAGACGGCACTTCGCGAATATTCTCAATATTTTACTCCTCCAACGATGGAAATCGTTTTCAAAAATTAATATACTCCTTACCACACTCACTTCTCAATACTTCATCACCATGCAATGATTCCTGACTTGATGTTTATTTTCTGTTATATGCCAATAAACTGTCCCTTCATCGGAAATAAAATATATTAACAGTAATTCATGAAAGGGAAGCTTTCTGTCATGGTAATAAATTGCAACAGATTCTTGGATGCATGAAATATAATTTATAAACTATGTCAACGTTTTGGTAATTGCACAGGGGTAAAATGTATGGAGTAATGTTGTGTTAAAAGAAATTAGGCCCAATTAAAGAAACGTTAGCATAGTTAATAAATTATATCGCGTAAACGCAAGAATCCGTAGCAATTTATTAATAGTAATCCTTGTTTTGTAATACTTCATCAATCTCAAATGATCCACATTCCAGTCATTCTGAGAAACGTTCTTTCCCATCTATTCTTTATCTGGCGACCCACAAACAGAGGTCGAGAGCATTGAACAAACGAGCGAAACCCAGCTTTCGACGCGTGGCGATGTAGCGGGCGCGCGTTTTCGTCTCTTCTCGCGCCAAGGAAACCATGTCTTTTCTCGAAGTCAGGAGATCATCGGAGTCCGCCTCACGCGAGTCTCTACACTTTCGCTTCACGAAACGGATTCGCGAGGAGGAAGCATTCACAGGTGAGCCATGGATTGCCATACAAAAAAAGGGTTGGGAAATGAAGTAATATTCTAGAAGAAACAGCACGACTCTATTTGTCAAGTAATTTAAACGAACATTAAATTTGATTTTATTATTCCGATGTCACCATTTTATTGATTTATTTTATGTCTTTTGTCGAGGTTCAGGCCAAAAGGCTACTGTTCCGCCTAACTGTTGGAACTTGAGAGAGGGAATTGGGAAGGAGAGATGTTAGGTTGGCGGTGAGCTTATGGTACCGAACCGACATGTCTGGAGTAGATGAGGGAAACCCCAATTGAAAACCGCACCTAGTTCGGCCGAGCAGGGTTTGAACCCACGCTCTACCGCTCAGCGGGACCGTGGAAGCCAAGACGCTACCACTAACCCACCAGTAAAATTGTCGGTAAAATTATAGTCCTCAGTAATGAAACGGGAGAGCGCTATCCACTTCGCTATCTTTGGTGTTGGTGGAGCAAATCCTGGAAGATCCAATTAGATCCCATAGGTACATTCGTTTTTCTTCCTGCCAATTCTATGACAATAGATCCCCACCAAGAGTTTGCTCTCATTCGCATCTATCATCTCTCCATTCAATCCCAACCTACCGCCAAGGTATCGGAACCACAAGGCAACGATTTAATGCTACAATTACTTACGATTATTTAATACAAATTTGATCGAGCTCGTTGTCACAAGCAGATCGTGTGGTAGGGGAAAGGGTGATAGAACACTGTCCATTGCAGCTTCTCTACCAATATAGCCGAAAGAAAACATTTAAATACAAAAATAAAAATGCTTAAACAATATAGGTATATGATTTAATTATTATATATTTAACGTTATAAAATGTAATAAATTACTTTTTCCTTATCGGATACCATAACTACGCGCTGCAGAAGCGATTTTTTTTGTTCATCAGAACCCTTGCCATTTTTTCAATTCATACAACTGAAACATACAATGCTTGAAGACGGTCATTTTACTGAATTTGCCCTATCTTCAGGCCTAGATAGACCTTTCAGGTTTTTCCTTCCACAAAGCTTCCACATTTCTTTTTATGATCGATGTACTCGTAAATACGATACCGGGAAGGGGAAGTTCGCGGACCGGTACAAAAACAAGTTGATGAGTTTAGGTACAACTTGCGGAACGCTATTGAAAGTCAAACAATCAGCTGCCTTCCTCCTCCCGTGTTGCATCACCCACAC
The DNA here is from genome assembly GCA_002313205.1 of Laupala kohalensis. NCBI lineage: Eukaryota > Metazoa > Arthropoda > Insecta > Orthoptera > Trigonidiidae > Laupala > Laupala kohalensis. The sequence continues at coordinate 347,733 of NNCF01126131.1, forward strand.
GAAAGTATTGTGCTAAAATTGGAGTAGACTCAATTGAAAGATGATGTTAGTCCGCGATTTTAGCCGCCAACAAACCCTCGACTATCCATATATTTCTTCCGAGTACCGACACGTGGAGAATATATGTGGTAATTATGACAGAATGAAAATGGCGACGAGCCGGGAATCGAACTCGGGACTCCTGCTTATTCTTATCTACTGTATGTGTCTCATGTTTTGGATGTGAGACCTGAGTGAAAATGGAGCACACTTGCGGAAGGAGAACGAGTAGTGTTGTGGTTATCACTCCTGCGAACATAGCAGGAGTCCCGGGATCGATTCCCGGTAAGTCACCATTTTTTTTTTGCTGCGATTATAATATACCCTGAAATATTTTACGACTACATGGATCGGAATACGAGAGCTTACTGCTCAGTCGCGTCACTGTATAACAAAAATTCGACACGACGCAAGAGTCCCGAAGACAAAGAACTATTGGTATCCAAAAACCTCTCTCAATCCACATCGTGGCGTGTACCACCGTGAGTTTCGCGAGTCGCGCGGAAAGCACCGTTACGCAAGTCGACATTATAAGACCCGCGCCTGCACGTGACTCTCGCCGTCGTTGCAAAGGTTTGCTATCCGATCTCTTTCCGCCCGCTCACCCGCGACCCTGTCGGCGACGCCCCCGCTTCGAAACCACGCGGAGAGATTTTCTACCGATCCGCGCGTTCTTTGAGTTCTCCACTTTCTCCGATGCTGCAAGACCGTATATACTCTTTAAAGCACTCTAAACACTTGTGGTTTTTACACACCACGCAGATATGAGAGGTTTTTACACACCACGCAGTTCACGTCTTCCAAAAAATGACGTTCATCTCGTTTTCGACTTTCATATTGGTATATCATAAAAATATTATTATTTCATAAACATAGAATTATTCACATCTGTCATTAGTATTTATTAAGTTATAAATTTAATAGAAACATTACTATATTTTACTACGCATCGTTTCAGCCAGGATGTTGACCTTCTCTGGTGTTTACATAAATATTGCAGTATCCTACGTGTTGTAATAACATGTCATATATAACAACAGAAATAAAAAACAAGAACGGTTTACAAAATTATCATAATATTGACAGATAGATAAATAAATACACGATAGTTTCTCCATATCTCGATTTAAGTATAAATTCTCCATTGAGGTTTATATGTGTATCATTTCGGTCATGTAGCGTTTATAATTATTACTTTCCCTACCTCATCTCCTGATAGTTTGCCATCCATCAAATGGTCCTCGCCTAAGCAGTTTTACTGTTTTAAGAGACGCCTTGGACTGTTTTAAGTGACTGGCATTGCAATTATTTATCAATTTTATGATAATTATGTAAATGGTTTTATTTTTTGTTTTATTTTTTGTTTCATACAATTTCATTAACTATGATACTGCATCATTAATGTAATCGCCTGGTGAAGGCCACAATTCTCGTTGTGTAGTAAAATACAGAAATTTTTCCATTAATGATTGTAAAGTTCACAAATTTCGTATTAACTATTTTAAAGAAATACAAGGAGTTGTAAAGATGATGTGGATGAATGAAAATGTGTAAGGGAGACTGTTGTACCTTGATCATAGTGTACCTTGGATCACCTCTCTGTTTTCCAGTACGTACTGTCTTCTACGAAGAAAAATTGAAGTAGTTAACGTGCCACACTTCAGAGGCAATGGGGGGCTGTTTCCATCGTGCCAACAGTTTTCGCCTCAGTGTTCACTTGAGGCGAAAAAATAGTTTTCGTACAAAATTTGTAACTTATTTTGTGTTTATTGTTTGTTTTATTGTAACTGTATGTGAAGGAAGAAAAACATAAACTACAGCACTATGAATTAATTATTGTCTGGTCACTTGAATTATATATTACTTTGTAAGTATAAACATAACTCTAAGCAGTAGAACGGTTTTTTATTTTAAAAGGCACTCTGCAGTACCTCGGATGACAAACACATTGTCTACTGATCGAAAATGCATAATGATAATATTTTGTGGGAGAAAGTCAGGAGGAGAAAGCCTGGTAGGAGCAGGATTGCTACTGATTATCTAGAAAAAGAAGCGATAGATAATGAAAAAAGCAAGAAAGCTTTAAGGAAAACTACACGAGAACAATTACCTGAGAAAAAAACAAGAACTAATAAGCAAAAATCAATAAAACAACTGAACTTTAACAGTGAGACTGAAGATGAAGACGACATAGTTATGCTCACAAATGATTCTGATAATGAGGATCTGCTAGAAGTTTCTAATGGTGAACTAGCTGATGCTCAGGAGGAACTTGGATTCGAAAGGTCCAACTTTCAGAATGAGGATTGTTTTAGTAGGGTATAACAGGAAAAAAGACCCAAATGGACATCATGTAGGTAAAATTATTTCTCAAGATCAGTTTGAATTTGAATAATAATAAATTTATTGTCAAAAAACAGTACAAACTGCGTATGACCACGTGGAGGAAAAAAAAACTAATTTACTCTCTGAAAGCAAGCAAGGGACCATCCCATCAATTCCGATCAAGGGCCCTAAGGCAGAGGCGGATTCAAAAAATTCAGCAAAAATTCCTAGATAAGATAAAAAGTTAGCTGCGAGTTATAATACTAATAGAATGTCAATATGTTTGTAATTTTGAGCAAAAAATTACATGTAAGTTATTATCGAACTATAGATTATTCTGAGTATAGTGTTTAAAAATCATAAGAATTGAATATAGGATGAAACTATAGAAACGCGTCCGATCAACCACCAAATTCACTAGTAACACTGAAGAAGTGTACAATGTGAACGAAGAAGACATATTAAACTCGTTATACCAAGTGAGTGTAAGGGCTTAGTCAACTGGACAGTTGGGGTTCGAAGTTGGTTTTAGAAAGTTCAGTGTAAAATGCGTTTTGTACTAGGCATAATTATATTCATATGTAGAGAAACTACTAATATTTTCCAGCGTTTACATCATAATATAAACATATTACAATATTTAATAAATGGATTATTGGATTTCATAAGACCTAATTGTCTATCTACAATCGATCTAATTGTCTCCTGTATGTGGTGTCTGACGATGGTTATAAGTAATATTGCGAAAGATGGAATTACCGAATGGAAGAAGTATTATAAATTATTTAGCCCTTCGAAGATGCGAAATATATTAATATTTTACTTGGCAGGGATTGGAGCTTTTTATATATTGGTCTACACACAACATACACATATCCAGAAAAATAATGTTTTTTTATGAATTAGAAGTTGAACCTAGTGGTTTGGCATCAATTATTAAAGCCCTTTTTTTAAAAGAAAATTGATACAAGTCAATAACTCTTAATATTGGGAATTGAAAAAATAATTTGTTAACATACTAAGCACCAAAAGATCCTATTGGCAAATAGGAAGCGATATGTTCTAAGCTGATTGTCCTCCAGTAGGCAATTCATGTTTATAAAATCACTATCATGAAGGGTAAAGGAGACTTCCAGAACACCGCAAATAAAATTTCATGCTTTACTAAAACACGTATGACTGACATTCATCATTGAACATTTGCTTTACGAAATCTCGAAAAATTACCCGACTGATTTCACACCCGAGCTTAGTCTCTTGTGCTGTCGATTCTCCATGAGGTTTCGTGATAAAATAATTCTAAAAGAAAAGATTTAAATCACGAAAATGTTTCCACGTATAACTATGTGAGATGTAACTTCGATAACAAACATATAGTCGAAATTCCTTTCTCAACTTCATATCGGTCTTATGTCATTCGTCGAAAAAAAAAACTGCAAAATACTCGCAGAGCTAGACTTCAAGAGCCTTGAAAGTAAAATCCTCAACAAATGGTTTCTACTGGAGTAAACAAAGTTTAAAATACGATTCATTGTCTGTTTCTGATAGTACAGTTCCTGCAAAACTATTTTGACGATTTCGTAACATTTTTTTGTTTCATGCTCCTTTGCAATCATCCACTTTTTTTTTGATAGAGCAAAAACAAGCAATTCTCAGGCTCACGATATTACCACTCATTCATGTTCCATCATGCTTACAAAAATGTCATTTTCGCTTCCCTTTTCATTTTTTCCCCAATGTGTAATGATTCCTCTTGACAACCAGAAGTTGCATGAATGACATAATTTAAAACTGACATTTCATTTTTCGTACACGATTTCGTAGGCACAAGATAAGTCGCAGCATAAATTATGTGTTTTTTTTTAATAACAATGGAAATGTATCGGTAATTAACTTTACTAATATTTACAGAATTTATTATCGAGTTTTCTCCATAGTTATTTGATTTCTTTGAAGGACATCAAATGACACGTACAAGAATCCACCTTTAATTAATGAAAGTGACGAACGAAAACAATTCGAGAGTGAGGTTTTCATTTTTTCGTTTTTAAAACTGTTCAATAACGTACTTTCTATCATTTTTTCTATCATAAACGTTGTATAGCAAGAATTTAATAGCCTCATAGAAGCCATAAATTGAACGAAAATTCTATAAAAATAATCGTCTACGACATTGGGTACAATTTCTTTTTGTTAGATCTTTCGACCATTATTTCTTGAATTCGTAGTACTAGGCGACATGCGACCAACATCAATATCACTATGCATCATGCCACAAATATCCGACGCGCGATGCTGCAATATCAACAAATGCGACCTTGAACGGTAGATTTGTTTTTTTCCGTCCATCCATTCACTAGCCCCGATAGGAATCTATTATGAAAAGAAAATAATTTCGAAATTTTATTGAAGACTAACGGAATTCAGTGCCTATTATAGACCTCACACTTTGTCCTGCTGTAGAGGGCACAAAAATCGTAGAAAAAAATAATTAACATCATTAAATTTGTCGTGTTCTTTTGCTTATACTCAAGTTAAAAAATGGTTATAAGAATGAACAATACTGTTTAAAAAACAGAAATGTTTCAACAAAACGCGAAATTTTTACCGTTTTTCCTGATACGTCAACTTTACTATTTTTTATAAAATAAACTAAGTGTCCAAAATAATTCTTATTCAGCGAATGTTTAGGATAGACTGGGTACGGTTGAAACAATTTCGCTTATATCGTCCATAGTATTGCCATTTAAAAGCCGAGCGATGAAGATATGTAAAACACAAGAGCAGTATCTATCTATTATAGTCATGGTGACAATAATGACACAATAAAACTAGTCACGATGCCGTATTCTACAAGCTTCATTTCAAACACAAAAACACTCTCAATATTCTCACTTGAATAGAAATCATATTAATTGAAAAAATCTCCTAACAAAAATACTTACTTTTGGTTATAAAAATATAATAGGGCCTCCCTTAACAACTGCAACGCGTAGTGAACGACATGACACTGAGGTACGTGTTCGGACATCGTTCGCCCCTTGGACTCCTCACCACCGACGTACGGTTTGCGAGATATTTGTTTTGTTTCAACTGTCCTATGCTTCCCCTACTATTACATTTGTGACAAAATTTAAATTTTTTTAAGCTTTTACATGCAAAACATGGGAGTCATGGCTCAGTGGGTAGAGCGCTGAGCTGCTGGTATATATATATATATATATATATATATATANTTAATTAAAAAACTCAAACTCAGTTCGAATTAAGATTTTACCAATTAAACTAAAAGACGCGCATACCAATTAAACAAAAAATAATTTAGCTGATATTTTTGTACTGAAAATTATCCCATTACACGCTTCAAGGAAAGTTGCCCCCGCTCTCTAATTCTGAGCTTTATTGTTACTCAAGATATCGTTGCAGGCAATCAATATATTATGACTTCTGTTACGGATTTGTTTCCAATGGGTCAAGTAAGATGGTTGGTGTATTTCGTCATATGACTGTCACTTGTCTTGTCGTACTGGATGATTTAACTGTTTATGTTTTGAAACATTCAAACAAACAGTTAACATAACACAAAGTAATGAATATTTTTAATGAAGAAAGCATTTTTATTTATTATGGAAATTATTGTGGATGTTATTGTAGTATAAAAGTAATCATATTTAGTGATATCAAAATTAGCACAGTGGTACAGATCAAACAAAGAAACAAAAATACTTTGTGTATGGAATAAAATTATACATTATTTTGAAAAAACAAAAAGGAGTGACATTTCAATTTTCATCTACAATTATAAATAAACTATTGAATTTTTCAATATGACATCAATAATTACCTATTTACGTAAACGAACTTAAAGTCGCTCACAGAAATATATGGTGGTTCTCATAAAGTCACTGATTTTGATTTTCTCATTAGAATTATGAATTGGAATAAAACCAAGGAAGAAAGAAACAAATCGTATTTGCATCTGTGAACATTTCTGAAAACTAAGTGTAAGAAAACATAAACAAAGAACCCAATTAAAAATGAAATAAATAAATATAATAGCATTTTAACAAAAGAAAGAACCCCACAAAAATATTCGGTCACTTACAATTTTGACCTTCCTTTGCAACAAAAAAGTTCTTAACGTCGGAATAGATCACCCTTCTGTTTAATGACTTAGCCATGGCATCCTACAATTACCAGGCTGGAACATGCATTATGTGGCAAAGGTGTACCGTTGGCCGGCTTGGTCAAATGTGTTAACTTTATTTCAGCGAATGGATTGCTTACGCATTAATATTCTTCGTCTAAAATGAATTTGAACTTAAAGTAATTATTTATTTATTGTAGTCATGCTACATTTTTTTAGCTTCTATGACATTGACGACTAAATATATGAACGAGTTAGCACTTTGAACTTCTCTTTGACCGGCCGGCCTACGAGACCGGTGTTGTCAAACGTTAGACTCCAGCCTGGTAATTGTAGGAAGCCAGGACTTAGCGCAAACGGTTCTGCATGTTTGTTATATTTTTTAAGAGTAGGTTGGCCCTACTTTACTCCACTCTGCCTTCAGCCTTCTCTTCAGCTCTTCCTTGGACGAAATTGATGTTTTCCTTATCCTCAAATCCTGTTTATCTTATAAATGTTCTATGGGATTGAGGTTCGGAGGTTGTGTTCAGTGACTTTGTGGCCATTAAAAAACAGCCAAAAACGCATTAAATGAACTTACGTTTGGGTCATTATCGTGATAAAATTTGAAGGGCTGTCTGACGTTTCAGTACTCTTATGGAGTGGAGAAACTGCGATTCCCCCGTGCCAGCAGAAGATATACATCCCCATACCTCGACACTTCCTCCTCCATATTTTACAGTGGTCTGCAAATAGCCTTACGAAGTTCCTAATTTACCTTGCGCCACACGAGAACCCTGCTCCCTGATTGCTGCTCATAGGACGCTTTTGTCAGCGGAAAATAACATTATTCGACCACTTTTCTGTTTTCTTAGCAAAGTCTAACCTTTTTTTAATACTGAAGAGAGGTTTTCTTCCCTGCAGTTTGTCCGGAGGGTGCTGGAAAGCCAAGGGTACTTCTTGGGATGCACATCCTTCCCACACTCTCGCCGCAATTCGGCTGCTATTGTGCGGAAGCTTACTTTTGGATTTTTCTGCACCTTCCGGACGAAAAGGCGTCTTTCTCGGTCGGTCAATTTCCGCAACCGTTCGTTTTTGAGGCACGGATTCCATTCGGTCTTCGCCCTTATATCTTTGCACGATATCACCAACTCACAAACCAGCAATTCGCCAATCTCCCTGTATGAGGCAGATGGAAGATTTCATGCTGGAAAATTACCAGTTGACGCTACTCAAACGTCGTATTTCGTCCTTATTGTGCCAACCCTTGATCATAGATCATAAAAAAGTTGCAGCAAACGTGTAGATCCGTTTACGCAAAGTCATTACAAAAAAGGAAAACAAACCCGACAATAAGACCTTTTGTTGTTGTAAAGTAAGGTCAAAATAGTAATAGACCGAATATTTTTATGATGTGCTTCCTCCCGTTGAATTGTAATAACATTTACTTCTTTCATATTAATGGAATAAGTATACAGAAATGTTTTCAGATTTAAATAAGTTTTTATTTCTTCCTTGATTTTATTTCTATTCATAATTTAACCGAGAAAATTAAAATCAGAAACCTTATGAGGGTGACCGAATATTTCTGTGAGTGACTGTATCTCGCCATGAAAAGGCTGAACTCTGCATTACATGCCCTATATTATTTTAATAATTTAAATACTTTTATGCACAATTAATAATAATTTAAGACGCCGTAAGTTTCTACACCGTAATAAGAGCACTTTTTAAAATTCTGGATGATACTTTAAAAGTGAACATTACTGAGATATTTGTAAATTTTGTAAAAACTATGTGAATGTGAAGTATAAAGCGTTATGTTAAAAACGTATATAGTAATATAAAATGACTGACATGTTTCAAGTTATAATGCCTCTATTTGCAGGTCGACGTTGAAACTCTATTGCTCTCTTTTTCTCTATCTCCTTTGAGACATTGGACGAACAATCATTTAATTATTGAAGTAATAACACACCAAATCAAGTGCGTATACAAGAATTTTATGACAAACAAAATTTTCATGTCTCTCTAGAATAATTTGTAAAAGCTCAGATTTATTGGAAAAATATCGTAGAAATGTTACTGTACTTTAGAATCGATTAAATAAAATATTTCCAGTGTACTGACTCACTTCAGTAATTGTTCATGTTCCTTTCATTTGATATAACCGTGGATCAAAACAATCCCTTGATTCAGTTTCGTATCTTTTTTCTTCATTCTACACGTAAGTTTAACTAATGATGATAATGAAAAATAGTGTTTAATAAGATAAACTATCTCACTGCGATGAATGAAACAAAGGAATTCCAAAGTGAATCCATGAAGAAACCTTGATTGAGGCAAACAAATGTCATGGTTGTTTCGCGTGCCAGCCAACAGCTCTTCCGCCTAGGTGATATCAATTAGAGCGAATAGTGCAGTTGGGCGAGGCTGCATACATGCCGCTCTTCCATTCACTCTCGCAGCTTTCTCGAAGTCTACTTGAGTATGTGCAGAAGGGGGAGGCATGTCACCCACTCGTCATTATTAAGCTCCCGGTTCAATCACTTTCCCTGGCAGATTATGAGCACTTCGAATCAGTAAATGCGATCTACATTGGGGAGTCAACCTCTTTATTTAGGGCAATGAACGATTAAAACGGGGTGAACTCTCAGTAGCAAGACGTACTAATTTGATCAATACAGATAATTCATTTACAATTCGCCGTAGTTACAAAAATATTAATATACCATTAAAAATCAAGGACCCGGACCTGTTTAATTATAAATATTTGAAGTTTTGGTAAATGTAACAGATATCTGAAAAAAACACTGTTAAAGGGAAAGGAGTATTTCCTTTATGTATTGTGTTTATTAATGACTACAGCAATTAGTGAAAGCACGTGGACAAAGTTTACGGAAATTTTGGATAAAAGGGTTCATTAAAATGCGCTTATTAGGGTCATTTACTGCATAAATATCTTTTTAAATACTTTCGATGTTCGAAGAATTATTGGTTGGTTTTCTTCCAGTACGAAACAACTTCAGTAGATTCTTCAGCGCACGTTATCACAAATAATTTGTTCAGGCATTAGTTCCAAAGAACATCGGTATTTTATGGGGATTTTGGCACATGCACTTACGTTCTTAAGGTACCATATAAATGTTTCGACGACAAATTATTATAAGTTAATTCAAAAACATTATACAATTGAAGAATTATGTAAATCGAGGTACAGAAACTTATGAAATGATCCATGGATCACTTCAGCATTTACATTTCCCCAAAAGCTAAAAAGTTTCACACCAAACATGAAGTTTTAAAGTCGTTTCATAAGTAGTGAATGCTTATTTAATATTCTCGGAACAATATTGTAAATGTAATCAATTTTAAATTCATCATAGAAAAACTATTCAGATGTCGCAGAAATTTGGTTTATAATATGTCATAACCATGATGTTAGTAAGTAAGAACTGTGACTACTAGGAAGTTAACCCCCCAGGGGACTTACATCTAGTAAGTACGTGTTTGGCGAACACGGGGTTCCCGAGCTGAGTCTGGCATTACTTCCATTTACTTGTTTAAGGCTCCTTCCTTTCTCTTTCCTGATCTTCCTCGGTCACGTCTTGTTCTTTTCGATTCCGACGCTATTAGGGATCTTTCATTTTCTTCATTTTTTGCCCCCCTCATTTTTTGTATGTTTTGAGATATGTTTTGATATATTGTAATTCAGGAGGGTTTTTAGTGGGTGTGGTTGAGTCATTCGGCGAGTCCCACACGCGGGGAGAGTCATGTTGGCTCTCCCTAGTGCGTAACTGCATTTTCCCTACCTGTACAGAATTTTAGGGCTCTAATGACCTCTATGTCGACGAGCCGTAAAGCCCCACCAAAAATAATAGGAAGTTAAGACATAGTGAACAAGAACAAACACACTAGGAAAACTATTCTTAAAATAAAACATTAACTGCTCCAACTTCTACAGCAATATCTTACTCTAATACTTTATGAACCAAAATGAAGCAAAGTTGGGAATGGGCGAACTAATTCGACCGAGAAACTTTCATTTCGATTCGTTCAATAGTTTTTGCATGATAAGAGTTCAAACGAAGTTTTCGTAAAGGTGTATGTATATTTGTAAGTCGATGAAAAGAAAGAATCAAGTATACTAATGTATATGAACATAGTACACCGGCCGTGTCAATCCTCCAACATTAATAACTAACATAATTAATGCATGTCAATTTAGAGAAAAAATATTGGTGCAAATTAAAAAAAACACAAGTTAAACCACAGGTGCACAGATAGTAACATATAAAACAATATTTTTTAATCTAAAATTATTATTGAACTTTCAATAAATAATGAATATGTACGTAATAATCATTGTTTTATGATGTACAAATAATCATAGTTTTCTTGACGAACCGTACTTTCCCCAATTCCCTAGAGTGATAGGTTTGAAGACACAGTAAACGACGCTCCTGGGTGGAGTCGGTCGCACAGGGAGCAACCTACATGGGCGAGCGACACTGCAAAAACCGGACTTCCACTGACACTGGTACACTCGCCCGACATGTAGTTTCCATTTCTTTTGGCACGCGTGCAAATGAGTTCATGGACGGGCAGTCTACCATTTGAGAGAGCTCCTATTACCTCATCGGGAACGAGAGTTCCTCACTGACATGTTTACGCTACTACACTTTATATTTGCGCACGCAAATTTCTCTCGTTATCTTCCATCTCAAAGTGATCGGGGGTTCCCCACTGAGCGGTGGAGTAACGGTGCTTCTCTATTTCACGCAATTCAAATGACTGGAACACAGTTACCAAACACGAAAATGAAAATTATCCTTCCTTGATCATACTTCCCACCTGCACTTTCCCTAATGTTTCAACCTACGCCATTCGCTTTGCAGAAACCAGTATCAAATACAAAATAGCAATCCATTTCATATTATTCCTCGCAATTCTTCTAAATACGTATTGACAAATTTCACTAGTGCGCATGATTTCAACAAAACGAAAATTTTCGAGGAATTTAATTTTTGAAACAGAATGATAGCGTAATGGCCCGAATAAAACCCAATAGTTGATTTGTAAGATACTGGAAAATATATATCTTTTATTAAACTTAGTGGAAAATACATTGATCGTTTACAAGCTCTTCAGATTTTACATGTACGCACAAAAATGAAATTAGAATACAAGTAAAGACAGAAAGAAGAAATAGGGAAACTCACACAACATTTCCTCAGAATATGTAATATATAGGTTGATCGTAAATCAGAACAATGTAAGAAAAGTGCATGAGGAGGGTATACGTTATTTACTCCGGGGAAATCTACTTCGTAGATTCAGTAGTGGGTAGAAAAAGGTTCATACTAAAGAGGAAAGAAAAATTCGTGTGAAATGGAGTAAATATAAACTGAATTAAAGTTATTTCTAAATATCAGTGGAGCGATGTATTTCTGAAGCAATAAAAGTAATTTGTTGGCAAAGCGAAACAATTTAAACTTGATGGAAGCTCTGAAAATAAAAGCTAATATTAATAACAGGATGAACAAAGACGTCCAATGCCATGCATTATTTTCAAATATTTATTTTTAAAATATTTCTTATTATTGGATTGATACATTGAACATGTTAACATTGGAGTGAATTTGTGAATAAATAAACTTCGTATTTTTGGAAAAAATATGTTTGGAATCTTAAGTTTGATCTAAACATTTCTGGGCATTCATAAAAATTTATCACCGATTCGATACACATCAAAATCTATAATAGTAAAATAATCTACATCTTTGTGTAAGACATTGGGTTATACTTTATAAGAACGCCACAAACTGCAATATATGTATTGTTTTTTACACAGTAATGGCAAAGATGAATTTGGCCTCGCCAAACATGACATAGAAAGTCACAAAATACAGTATTCATCAGGGGGAACAAAAGGGTAAAACTTCCCACAAAAACATGTTACGCAGTCAACTAAGGGGCATATATCCTTATGTCTTCCAGATACAAAGCATAGCCTAGTCGGTTTCTGCAACCGGTGGAACTGGTTGAGCATTCGCCAATTCGGGATTTTCCCAACTCAACTCGTCTAGACATGTATTTTCTTACTTCAGAAATGAAACGTAACATTTCGTCCTGCTCGTTGATAATATAAAGCACTGTTGCTACCGCCACTGTTTCATTCAGGTACTTATGGGGGAAAAGTAAAGTCTTCCTTCCCCAGATCCTCCGCCCCTTAAGACAAAACTCAACAATTTTTTTTCCGTTGTACCTCGAATGAAACTTTTCTCATAAACAAGCAAATCAATAATATTTTATTATACTCCTCATTTTGAAGGAAATCAATCTTCGTCGAAAGTTTTTTCAGATTTGTGAATATGACAATTTTATTTGCTGTGATTCGTTCACTGATACTTCAAGTTGCGTAGTCAATGCAAAAGTCGTAGTTTCTTCAGTTTCCAAGACGAGACACACAAACACATGTCATGTTTGAATTATACCCGTATACGTCCAAAATTAAACATTGCTTAAATCGTAAAATTTGGACGAGTTTAGATTTTACAAGCGTTTATAAGTCGCCGGCGTGAATTGCCACCTGGGGACCAGCAAGCATTCGACCAGCGCGGTACCCATCTTATTAACATTTCCTTTTACAAACATTTCATCCTTTTTGAAAATGTAACAACCAAGTACCTCAATATTAAATTGCTCGTTAGCAATGTTCTACCATCAAAAATCAGTATAGTGATTTTAGACATTGCATTTTCGCCTATTCTAAATTACAAAGAGATACACGTGCGAAACCGGGGCGGGATGTTAGCTGCTTAACAAAATCTGCTGTAAACAAATATTTTGAGGTAAGCATGAATCTTGTGATTTCTTGCAGGGCACCCTGGGAGGCAATTTATGAATCAGGATAGGCACGGATGAGAAATACATAATAAGCCCAATGTTTAAATGACATATCAATATAAGTACTTGAGAAATTGAAGTTGGTTATCAACAAAACCAGAAAAGGGTCGCAGATCCAGCGTTAATATATTTTAGCTTTTGCTCTTTTATGCAACACGTTGACATTTGGCACAAGAACTAGCCACTGGATAACCCCGACTGGGTTGCGAACGGGCACAGACCACCTGCTGGGGTCGCCAAAGGACACGAAGTGTGAACTCAGAATTCGCAAAGCTGGTATTGGTGCGACATGTTACCAAACAAGTTCACAATTAATTTCAGACAACCTGCCACTTGTTCGACCCCATCTTGCATGAAAATATTAATCGCTCTCAATGTGATAGTCATAATAGATAATTTAAATAGTGGCAAGGAAAGTCTTCACAGAAAATGAAGTAAAAAATGTAAGGGTCATAGCGAGAACAATAACAACGAAAAACTTCTTATTTTCAGTCGATTGTTGAATGAGATATTTACCTCTATTGGATTAAATGGGTTTTAATTGCAAACTCATCCTTGATATAACGATCAGTGTTCTGTCCTGCTACCTGTCCTAATCCCGGTAAATCGACAAAGCGGTATGCTGCAGATTCTTCTTCGGGTACTCTCATTTCCCATTTCACGCATGACCTCTCACAATCATTCGACATAAACTTAATCATTCGGCATTAGCTTCGTAGAAATAACCTGAAGGTGTGAAAAATTGCTCCTGTGGTCTCCCTAGTACTCGCACATCGATCCGGACGAAAACAAATCACAGAATCAAAATTTTGAGAACATGATAAAACACATACAGCATTTCATTTTTCTGAACGATTTTTATTCGCATTCTTTAATACTCGTTGTATATTTTTATGATATAGTTTTGATTTACGAGTAAATTCATATATAAAAGTACAATATAAAGAAATTAGAGAACTCAATTTGAAGATATATTTATATTAAGTACCATTCTCCTTTTTGCATCACTCGACAGAAAATTGAAAATGCTGATTAAAATGTGAATTAAGAAGGAGGGTTTCTTAAAGCACCCTCATAAATAAGGTTATATGACGCAGTTTGAAAAATCATTTCCTTGACACGCATTTTTGATATATGCATTACCCCACTAGATATACAATTTCATCAGTCAGTGGAAGACCTCAGTTTGAGTCGTAGCACACATGACCCTATATGGTAGGCTAGACATTTATCTACCTTTTCAGGGAACTTGAATATTCAAAGAAGGTGGGGATGTTATAAGAGAATCTTGAGTTTATCAGGACTTATAAGTAAAACACTTATCAGATCTATATATATAATCTTATTACATTTTTCTCTAGTTTCTTGCTCTTGCTATCATCTGCTTGTATTACAGTAAAATAAGATAATCGTACTGTAAGTTTCTTCCCCTGCTGGTTTTAAACCTTGTTTCCACGAAGTGTGGTTTGACGAGAGCCTGGTGTGAAGCTTGTCGTACCGTGAAATGTAAGGGCTCATTACTGCTTGAGACAACTAGGGATGATTCGATCTTTCCCATAAAATATCGGTAAATGTTTGGTCGTGCAAAGCTTGTAGATCGACAGACGTCAAGACAGCCACACGCCATAGGAACAAGGGTTAAGAAATCAACGGAAATCTTATTCGTCTCGCACTGATGGTGGCAGATTTTAAGTATTAACATATTACAATCTAAATAATGAATTCATAAGTGTACAATTGATTATTTAGTTAAATTAAAAATAATAAATAGGAGGACATCCATTTGAACACTTTCGATTGAGCATATTTATTTTACTGCCAAACAAAATGTCAAACATAACCCATAAAATCATCACACAAGATTACAGAGGAAACACTACACCTGAATCATGTCATATCAATTTTGAAAGCCATGCACCCGAGTGAAATAACAAAATGTGAATTACATAGTACTTGCATTGGTGTAACCAGGGGTAGAAATAGGATTTACTTCCCGGAATGATTAACTTTACTAAAAAGCTATGGGAAGAGATTCGAACGACCATTTTCCGCTTCCCATCAGTATCCTTCGCGACTAAGCGCACGAAGCTTCAGATAATTTGCTGTACATCAAGCACTCACATAACTTACGCTCGGTTATGCTATAAAGGCAGCATTTTCGAAAAATGGAATATGCTTTATATAACATGGTTTCCAGTTATTTCTAGCAATACAGCTAAAATAGCAATCTGCTTCTTTGAAGGGTGAAATTTTCGTATATTGCGATCATTAAAATTGAGATGGCTTCTTTCAAACAATTTCCCAAGTTCCTATCCTTAGGCTCTGTTCTTTGAGCATTTTAAACTCATTTTTATAACATTTGCTGAATCATGTTTCATCAAATAAATCTGGACCTTTTTTCTAACAACTCAATATACAACTTAGTTCATCGTCCGCCACGTGGTAACTGCTTCTTTGAAAATAAAATTAATTTATTTACTTATTTGTTTACAGTTTATAATTCTAAGTATTATCAATACAATTATATGTTAATATCATTATATGCATTCATAATGTTAAAATATCATCGCAAAAGGCGAAAAAGGAAGAAATGACCAGCAATTTACCTGTCGTCTTGGCTTAGTGTCAAAAATGAATTCCGCATGTCTTCCTTTTTATCGCGTTAAATGTTTAAATCGTTAAAGATTCCTTGGAAAACTTTCATCAATATCAAAAATTGTTATAACACTTTTCTGCAAATGAGTTGTCCGTTCATTAGTTCAGAAGATGCTTCCCACGATGTTGCTTAGCGTATTTAAGAAGGTATTACGGTGGTAATAGTTGTGTTGACAGCAATGCAAACGGTACTGGGATTTCCTACAATGAAACATGCATTGAACAAGTGACAAATAGGTCGTTAAACGAGTCTACGAACCTTACGGCACGTATCTGGGACTATTTACAAGAATTATTTTTCTAAAATAACTAATTTTTTGAAAAAAAGTAGTGGTGCAGAATCATTGCACATACTTTCTCGTATACGTTTCTCCGTCTGCAGTATAGAGTGAGAAAAAAATTCTATACTTAAAGGGTCATTTCTGGCGCGGTCCTCCATATTTTGATCGTCTTCCAGTGCTCTAATCATGCTCAAAGTCGCAAGATGAACTTTCAAATTTGTATTGTATTTACTGTCTTTTATTTGATATTTTTTAAGTAAAATATATATTCAGAATATTATTTCAAAACATATAGTGACATATCAGTCTTATAAATATCGTAAAAGTGTTATGTAAATCAATTTCGTTGTAGACAGAAATTGATGTATTTTCGTATCTGCAGTGCGTTTGCTGTCTTCCTATGTATTTTATCATTATCATATCTTTCATTTCACTTTAAGAAAAGTATATTCTGGGTCTGCTTGGTTCATTTACAGCGATTCTGAGTAAATGGATGAATCGATTTAATTTCGTATTTACGGTAGAATTTACTTGTTGTCGAAGCACGTAATCTGATTCTTTTTTACTTTAAAACAAAGGGTACTTCACATGACGGTCAAGTACTCTTTTGAATTTTTCTCAAAAACGGCTTCAATGATTTTGCTTAAATTTTCTGTACGTAAAGAACAATTTAGTATGCATTACATCAGCATTTGCGGTATTTTGCTTGAAAGTTTGGTATAGACGCAGTAAAATAAATTCTGTCTGCTACACTTATACATTAGTTTACTATTTCAAAAAGCTAGAATAATATTTAGCACTGTAAATGGACCAAGCAGACGAAGAATACACTTTTCGAAAACTGAAATGAAAGATACGATAATGGTAAAATACATAGGAGGACAGGAAACGCACTACAGATACGAAAATACATCAATTTCTGTCTACAATGAAATTATATTTACATAACACTTTTACGATATTTATAAGACTGTCATGTCGCCATATGTTTTGAAATAATATTCTGAATATTTATTTTACTTTCAAATTTCATATAAAGACTAATAAGTTCATCTAGCGACTTTCAGCATGAAAACAGCACTGGAAGACGACCAAAATATAGTGGACCACGCCAGAAATGACCCTTTCACCATATTTTTTTCTCACTCTATGCTGCAGACGGAGTAACGTATATGAGAAAGTATGTGCAATGGGTTTGCACCACTAGTTTCATTGCTTCTGTGAGAAAGTATGATTTTAAGTAACTTCGCAAAATCTAGCCTTTCTAAGAATGTCTTAAGTAACGCGGTGTAAATTAATTTAAAATGATTTTGATTACATTGTAAGTCTTATTATAAATATTTAGATGAACAAATATTATTTTAGAAACAACGTTATCTCCATCGTATGTTACTTAAAGTCATCAGTTTATATTCGTTATTATTGCTAGGCGTACGAGTATACTTTGCTGGATACAATTGGAACATGGCAAAAATTCGCTACCTGCTCCGGGCGGTGTGATGGCAATGAATATTCTGTACTTGTGATAAATATTCTGTACTTATTCCACTCGACCCATCATTGATCGAATTGCGAATAACTTAGGATTAAGAAATGAAATGAGAACGTTAATTAAAATGTACACGCTGAGTATAGTGAAGCGGAATGAAGCTTTCCCTGCATCAGCAACTGCTGTGAGCCTCTTCGACTATCGATATCCACAAAACTTTCTTCTCATTCCCGGCCTTTCACCAATTACGCTGAAAGTTACAAATTCCTCATAGCCTCATAAACACTAAAACGTTAAATATAAGCGACGTTGGTTTTCCTCTCTTTCGAAAGTATCTAACTAATGTAGAATTATTCAAATCAAATACAAATTATATCCACAATGTAAACCAAATATTAAAAAATTATCACTTTATTAAGGGAATCCATAAAATGTTTTGATTTTTAAAAAGACGTATTAAAACGTGAATGAATTATCTTCTAAGAGAGGATTAACAAAGACAAGCCTATTCTCTTGGAATCGTTTTCACCGACAACAGTGATTATGTAATGTTTATATATACTATCAGTCAAGCTGTTTCATCAAGAGCTATCTCCTTGAAGCAGCTTATCTACGAGCTATGTTATTGTAAAAGCTCTCCCCTCTTCTAATAATACAGAGATATTAATTGATTGAATTATTTGAGGTATTAATTCAAACTCATTCAGAGTTTTAGAAAATATTGCGACCCTTCACATGAGAGTTTTTCTTGTTGTTATTCTTACTGTTAATCTCTTCTTTTTAATTCAATGTAGATAAAAATTACATGTCAAATATTTTTGAAAAATAATTTAAAATTTCTTTATATAACTCATTCTAACGGCGCGGCGACGACGCGAGTTCAGAAATGTCCTTAAATTCTGCTGTAAGAGTTGGGAAAGAGGAAGAAAGGGTGGATTTTTTTTTCAAATATAAACAGTAATTTTCTAGTTTTGAACGTCAAGTGTACAAACTTTCATTAAGTGATAGCAAAATTTTGGAATAAGAGAAAAGGGGGACGGAGGTGGTTTTTCGAAATTCCAAGTAGACTAATCATTCACTTGTTTTGAAGGTCAAAGGTGTTAAGTTTTTCATGCTCGGAATAAAAAAAACAGTATTTATAGTTGGCAAATGCAACCGCACTACTATTTGCTATAAAAATATTATCAGTAATATCTTAAAAACTAACCACATATGTCTATGACAGGTACTTCCTTACGATTTAATTGTACAAAAAAGAATTGAAATCTAACACGGCAAATATAGCGCAAGCTCTATTTTTGTTGTCAGATTTTCATAAACATTATACACTGATTATTTATTTTTAGTCAACTTGAGAGAAATAAAAAAGTCTCAGGTATGCTTACACATACCAATTTCTCAAAAGTGTCTCAAGTAGAGTTTGCATTTCTATGCATATAAAGTAGTTAATTTCTTCCTTAAGATGTCATCCAGTCTTATTTATCCAGTCTTACTGTGATCTAAGACTGGATGATGCACTGCATGTTAGAATGGATTCTGTCGTAAGTTGAGCTCTATCTGTAATTTAATCAAAAGCCTCACGATCGTTTTACCAACAAAAGAAAACAAAACAATTCACGCGCGCACATGAATTTGCATACTTTTTTGAACATGAAACTCCTTACTGAAATACAGTATACCTCCGACATTGGAACGAAATCTATTCTAGAACATCGAGTTATAAGACTTTCTAAAGCGGAAACCGGAGAACACTCCACTTCACAAGGTGGTACCAATCTCAAATGGCATAAGCTATGTAAGGATACTAACTAAATACCCGCGACTTCGCTTACGTCATTTTTGTGATTTTCGCCCAGATATTACTTATTAAATCCTCATTAATATCAGTGTACTTTGTCCGCTACTCAACCCCACCAAAATTCATCACAAACAACTTACTTTACTACTGAATTAATTATCTATAAATTGGTGTATTTATCATGCATTTCGTTTCTAGAAGCTTTGACTTGCCAAGTAAAAAATATAGCAATCATTTCTTTGTGTTACATAACAGACGTTACACCAACATTGAATTAAAGAAACGCTAACCTATAATCTTACACAACAACGAGACAATATTAGATACCATTATCGTAAGTTGTCACAGGTCTAGAGATAGGATAAAGAATAAACACTAGCTAAGAGTAGTGATACAAACTCGAGTTGTTAGTGTGCGCCACACAAACGTGGAAACACTTTTACCCATTCTCGCTCAATTAACAGAAAATATAGGAAACTCCAGAAATTATTATTTAGATATTTGAATCAACGTTAAGAAACAAATCGAGGAGCTATCTCAATAATTTCTCGAGTTATATCAAAAATTCAAACTATCACATTTTACCCCAATTTACACCTTTTAAAATTTCATGAAATCCTGTCAAGTGAGCCCCTACGATACAAAAACAATATCATAGCAAAATTTAGGGTCCCCATCTGAAATAGATTTTCGCTACTTTGATGAATCCGTCTCTCAATGTCACAAGCATAAATTGATTACATTAATGAAGTGAAGACTAAATTTATATCAGAATTTTAAGCAATCATATGGACAAAGAATAGAATTCCATCATTTATAAGTTTAAATAATACAACTTTTCACTACGAATAATAACAATATATGAGGACAATCTAAATACACTTATGCGATTGACGTAAGAATTTATTGAATATACAGTTTGAAAACGTCTCTGAGCACCAAGATTCGAGATAATATTTCACCATAGTACACACTGCTCTTCACAACGTTAGAATGGCTCATTACGAAAGAAACTTAGCGGTAGAATACGTTTCAACAATTATTTGTTTTGAAGAACGACCCAAATACAAAAGCACAACATTTCCTACATGCATTATCCTATTTATCTCTTAACAGCAACTTGAGAAATATAAACAACTGATTATTCGAAGCACCAAGAAACGCCGAAATTAACGTCGCCTGAACGCACCAGGAATCTATTTTTTCGATTCTTAAAGAAAAGACTAGATTCAGAAAACTGTACTCGGTACAAGACATAAAAGAAGCGAATATGAAAACAACGCCAACAAATGACATATGAATGAAGGTAACGTTTGTTTCTTATTTAAACATTTCATTTCTTGAATACTGAGGAAATGACACATTCCGTTTCCACGTTTACGTTATTACCGGAGTACGTTCAAACACGATTTTGAATATTGGTAACAGTCTAGGAAACACGAGCCTTGAATATCAAGAAAAAGAAGAAAATATTCTAAGTATTTTTTAAAACTTTCTGTCCCACTAAACTATCCTTTACTATTCATCATGTTATCACAAAAATTGTCTTTGTATGATTACATAATTTACACGAAAAAAAATCAGAAAAAACTTCCAAAAGTCTTTTTTTTTACTTGAGGACACTTTTGCTTGAAACCATATGCACGTGAAATAAATGCGTAAATACAATTTAGTTACACGATTGATACCGTAGATTTTAAATCTGCCAGTAAGTTTTCGGGTGCAGACTTTCTATGACGAAAAATATCTAATGTCTTATGATGCAATGTCGGTTCGATACCATAAGTTCCCCGACACGCCAACATCGCTCCTTCCCAATTCCCAAGTCACTATTCGGTGGAAGAGCGGGTCAAATGCCCAGACCATCACCATAAGACATAAAAAAATGATACCGTAAATCTTTTTTAGTCTCATTGAACTTCCGCCCCAAAACACGTCGATACGAAAAAAAATTGAATATTGTTCTAAACAACAGATATAATTACGATATATTTGAACCGAAAAAAATAAGAGACGATTTGAGAAAAAAAGCAATTTTTTCTTTAAATATAGAATTTCCTGCCCAAGGATATACCCGGTCAAGTTAGAAGCATATTTGGGTTCCTCGCAAAATTTACAATGATATTAGTGTACTTCGAAATCTTTTTGAAAGAGAAATTCCCTATTGAGTGACAATGAAAAACCTCTTCAGAAATTTGTAGTGAAATGATAAAAACTGGTGTGGATGTGACCGCATCTTGACGGTTGAAAATTTGGGTGCGTACTTATTTTTGGACAAAGAAAAGAATAAAGTTATTTTGAACGAAATTTTGAGATCAGTCTATTCACCTCTGGCTCACTTCACGTGGAATTGCCCATATTCTACTCAGGTTAAGAAGTTCCTGTTTTTGAGACCTGCGAATGGAGGAGTTGCTACAATGTATCACGCTCAAGACTACATTCCCTTCCATCCCATGACGTACAATAAAAAATTTTAATTTTACCTCCCAAAGGTTTAAAAAAGTTGTTGCTGCGCATGTAAAAATCATATCAACGCGAACAATATCAAAACTACCCTACCCGTGGAGAAGATGTGTGATACCTTTCGGTCGGGTGAAAATGGCGACGAGTCGGGAATCGAACCCGGGACTTCTGCTGTGATCGCAGGGGTGTTAACCACTACACCACCCGTACGTCTTCCACAACTGTACACCATTTGATTTTGTATAGATCAAATGAATATCCGGGGGGTTCAGAAGGTAGAGCGTTGAGATGCAGGTAGGACGCTGAGGGATCGAATCTCGATGAGGTCACGAGTTTGTCACTCAATCCTCCTCTACATGCTGTGCCTGATTTCCAGGACTAGTCAGACTGTAATACAATGAGAACAGGATTTATCCAGGGTGGTGAAAGCGGTCATAGTGTATAATTAGCTGCATCTCGTCACGCACAGAAGCAAAGGAATTGCGGAGCTTTGTCCTCAGTGACCCCATGAGAATACAATAGGGTCCGTGGTCGAACATTTGACCTTTTTGACAATACAATGTCGCCCGGAGACCAAAATACTGAATTCGAAATTAAAGAAAAGAACTCGCTAGAGATGTTAGAGTGATTGTCCAAATAATCATCCAACAATGATTCTCAATATTTATTTCGTGTGGAAGCGAAAAACCGTTTTATCACTCATCATGAAAGAACAGAATCTGACAGTTTTACGTTCCAGCGGTCACAGACGTATTTGAAAATGCAGTTTCAGGACATGAAAGTTGAAACTTTGTGGGTAACCCAAAACCGTAAAATGATGATGGGTGACAGTGATGATGGATTTAATTATGAAGAGAATTCCGTGCATTTACAATTTCGACTATGAGGGACAAGAAAAGATCAAATCAATGGCTTCCTCACGCGCTGTACACCTGAGCATCGCGTCACTGACATTGCAGAACTCGTAGTACGATCCTTTTCTCACAGCATGCATTTTAAATAAAAATTTATATTACCTCACTACATAGCACTATATGATTAGCATAATAAAAAATAGGGTCCTAAGAAATACTTTCTCGACCTTGCCAACTGACAAAAAAAAGGACAGTCCCTTTCTTACACATATGGACAAATATTGCGTCAATGGTTCACCAAGGCCTTCCTCTTCCAGTTCTACTACGGTTTTACAGATGTTATTACAGTAGTGCGTTGTTCCATTCAGAAGGTTCTTTTATCAAAACAAACATTACAACACGAATTGCAATGTCCTCAGGATTAAATCAATTGTATCATAAATAAATTTGAAATTAATTATATCCTTTACTAGATATCTTCCTGAATTTCAAATATTTCATCCTGAAAGTTGTTTTCACCTCACAAATAGTAGAGACCCCGCCCAACGCGACACCGACGCAAGGTCACTCCGCGTCTCACGAGTGCGGTGATCGAGGGGCGTGGACCGAATCCAGGAAACAAAAGCAAATTTGCCCCAACCGACCTTCTGAGTTTCGCGGATGTCGTCGACGACCACCATGGAATGTGGTAGCCGCCCACGTCATAGGGTGGAACGGTTTCCTTACTGACGTATTCATGACGGACTGAAGTTCACTCAATTCAGCGACATCTAGTCACTTGACTAATCTAGTATCAAATTAACTTGAAAGATATTTGCCCATGCACATGCGCCGTATGAGAAAACAGACTAGCTACCCAATACAAATTAGTTTTAATGAACTTTACATCATTATATTTTGAATGCTTATAATGTTCAACTCATTGCTCACAATTCCTTACTTACCACAGATACGTTCATCATCTGTACATGGGGCTTTTCATTATTAAGGTTTCATTGGAATGGATAATTGGTTATTTGTCTGTTGTCAAGGTTTCATTGATCCCGAAATATTCTTAATCACTGCTTGTTACTTTAAAGGAACGTAAAGTTTGAGAACACTTGTTCTAGGGGTACTCCCGTTCCCCTACCATTCATCATCAACAACTCATTCACTCGTTCGCTCTCGTTTGGGTTTTCTTGGTTTGATTGGGAATGGTGTATTGTGTACTCTCTCCATACATAAAGCCCTACAATTAATAAATAAATATTACAAATTGAGTAGTTTTTCTATTCGCCTTCCTATAACGATTAGATCGAAACAGAGCATTTTCTCCCTTCACATTCAACTAATAACAACAAAATAAGATTTTCTGAACTTTGGACATATCGTACTTAACATTTCTACATGTTCAATATACGCGAAGCCATATTAAATCCAGAATCCTAAACAACTCCGACATTTTTTGGTACATTCCACAATAATAAAATATACATGTCCGTTGTTGGAGTGAAGCAATAATTTGCAGAGACCGATAATATTTATTCCATTTCACTAACTCGGAAATTGTATCATGGCCCATAAAAAAAGAGACGTTTATTTTAATTTCGAGTACCGTTTCACGTGCTTCATGGTAGTAATACCGAAAGTGGATAATCTTTATCTTGATGAGAACACGCACCGCTTCAGGTTGGGAAACGCCGCGCCGGTCAACTATCACCGTTCATCGCTATCACCGGACGCCCCCGCCGCGCCGCGCCGCCTCCGACGCTCCGGGTGTTACGAAAGCGCCGAGACACTCACTAGCGAACGGCTGGACCGCGAGACGACGACTCGGCGCGACCCGTTCCCCTTCCCCTGCCCTTGCCACGTGGAGCAGCGCGAGCGACACATTGGGTAAATCTGCGAATTCAACTGCCTATGTGGGTCACCAATTCGGTTTCGGGAATGATTTATTAGCCTCATGCCCATGTGATGGCATGACACAGGGAATGATCTGCAACGAATGTGGAAAGGAGGGATAGGTGAACCGAATGCCCGTCTCTATTGTCATTAATGGCATAGTTCCTTCGACAACCGCCAGATGTCTTGTGGGTAGGAGAGCGGTCCCACGATTTGTCACGAGTGGTCACAAGAGTAACAGGCGGTCGTATTTTGCTTTCATTAAAATTATTTCAATATATAATGATGAACCAGAACCTTCAGATATTTTTTATTGTTTCTAATGTTCCATAATACAAATTTTTTATATGAACTCAACACAGGTATGGTTTTGAACGCCATATCTAACGGTTTTCCATTCTTTTACTCGTACGACTTTTGAATAATCTCATACGGCAGTCCCTGCCAACACAATCACACAACTACGCCGAGGATCATCTCTCTGTCATACACCGTGTCTGATCTATTTCATCACAGGGCCTAATAACCTTCGAATGGGAAAATACAGTTAGGTGGTAATTCAAGTTCTGAAGTAACACCAATCATGTTCAACACAACCTCAGGACACAAGAGGAGGAGGAATACTAATCCAATGAAAGTGGTCGTCTCAGATTGACAGTTTTTCCTTTTTACTGTCTTGATTTACTAGCAGAGCTCGCTCAGCGGCGCCCGGGAGTTTGAATCTGTGTCGAGTGTTTCACACTACTTCCCGTATTTGATAAATAGGTACCTCTATAGACACATCTCCCACCAACTCCAGCATCGTCCGCGCTCAAGTAGCAGCTATTTTGTGAATGTCCGTTCGCCAGTAAAGAGTTAAAAAAATCGACTAGGAGGTTTCACACAATTTTACCAAGTTTAATGAACGTACATCATTATGTAATAGATTTTACGTTTCCCAATTTTTAAAGTAATTTAAATATACGTTGTAAAGAACAATATAGAAATGAAAATAGACTGGTGCAGAGGTGCCCAACCCCCCTAAACCCAAATTATATTCCAAAAATTCAGAAATATTTTACAACTTTATCTTTCTTATTTACCCTTACTCAATTTGAAACTTATGCACATGCTTTCTCACACACTTTTATGACTCTTATCTATATAGTACGCAAACTAACTTTACAAAGAAAAATGCAACCATTTTCATGCATTCTATATTGATGTTGACAAAAGCAGTTTTATCTTCTGCGTATAAAATAAAGGGGAAGCGATTGTTTAAAAATGACTATTGTTTGGTTCAATAAACTTATGCACTGAAGGCAAAGCAATGAATCTTTAGTGCAACGCTGTTTTCTGGATTGTCCGTCTGTTGAGTAATTTTACCATTGCAAGATAGGCAGATCTCTTGTCACTTCTTCTTTCACGCGAAGGCGATGAGTCTCTCGGTCTTTTGATAAATATGAGATGACCCCCCGTCCCGTACCCCACGCTCGCGTCTAGATTACTGCGCGGTATGACTTTTTACGATTTATTCATCAGTTTCGAAAATTAACTGAAATTATTTATCATGTTAAAATGTCCGTAAAGTTTAAAAACTAAAACGACATTTTTATAATTTTTATTTTAATATATAGAATTTTTAAAAGTATTTTTATTATTTCACTAGTAAATATTCCAAACTTCCAAGAAACCTCCATTTTTCGAAATTTCCCCCAAAATGTTCAATGACGCAATTTGCGTAACGACCCCCCTCCCCCTTGTGGGTACCATTGGACTGGTGTGTGAAAAATGAAAGAGATGAGATTTGTTCGATCAGGCCATCAAACTAATTTTTTTGGACGTATATTCTCTCACTATTACATTTCTATATTCATTTCGTAAATTTTAATTTACCTGATTTAAATTTAATAGGAATCCAAGGCAGTTTAGATAATAAACTTCTACTACAATTAATTCGTTATGTAATCTTATTAAATAAATAAATGGAAGACTTACAACCTTTTATTGACGGTCATCACAAAATATATCCTACTCGTCCATAAAAGGTCGTAAGTCTTCCATTTATTTATTTAATAAACTTCTTATTTAAATAAATATTACTGACTATACTCGAGTTAAAGTTCAGTAGCTCGCCAGAGACAATAAAACAATCGAATATTACTTGAAGACAAATTTATTCCACATATATACAAAAGAGGGATGAACCCCTTTTTGTAGTTCGTACTGGAAGAAAACTTCCCTACATAATATTGTGGTATTTGTATAATTTTGAATAAGTCTTTCCTAAAATCTTCACATTAATAATGACATACCTTTCATTTTACTAGAAGAAGAATATAGTAATTCAATAACATGATTAAAACATTTAGAGCTGAGCGGAGAATAGCTCTTGTTGACATGGAAAGTTTCAGAAGCGATACTCTCAGTTCGACGGAGGCGCCATTGGAGTTGTTACTTGAATGGACCACGGATATAATTCTCGTATTTCCTCCCAGCCTCTCATGAACGCACACTCACCTCTCACTTTCGAAATGTGAGTGATGAAAGAAAAAAGGCTCATAAAACATGACTGCTTCGACGATAATAATTTATGTCTATGGGAGATTACACACACCATAGTCATACTTCTACAACCCACTCACAAGTTATTGTTAACCTCGAGTTCTTTAATGTATGATGCTGACAGAACCCTAATTAACACAACGTCTATCCAGAAATTGCTCCTTCAGCTTGAATAGGAAGTTCCAGACTACCGAGCATAAACTTATGAAACGAAACACAAAAGTAATTTACTTTTTATTCGAGGATTGAACAGCAAACTAGAACTTAAAGAAAAATAGAATATTTCAAGAGAGTGAAAATATTATAGAATTTCTTTCAAGAGTATCTTGGCGACCGAGCTCTCCTGATTAAACATTACCTCCGTTACTCTTCCAGTAATTCGGTGACTAATTTGTTTATGTATCATCCATTATATACTCGTACTACTCTCTGAATTCACCAAATATGAGTACCAAATATGAGTACAAACGCGACGTTTATATGGTAATAAGACGCTTTGTCGGTTCATTGGCTTTGCCATGTCCAAAAGTTTGTAAAAAATTTCACTCACTTTTTTTTAGAAAAAATATAATGAATATTTCCAATAATATAGGAAACTAGAGATAATACAGAAAATTATCTTAGTACAAGTTGGCTAAACGAAACTTCACGAAGACTGATTTTCGTCATGAACTTACCTCACACGCGAGCCAAAGGTACTATCATAAGGACTTCTCATTCAATTATTTAACCTTTGTTCTCTCAAGAGTTTCTGTCTTTGTATTATAATTTTAATTTCCAAAAACCAGGTAAGAAAGTAAAATAAATTAAATTTTACAAAACCAAAAATTTTTGCCATATTTAAAGAACAGTTTAAATGTCACACAACTGACTCGCCATTGACTGACATCTGGCCTCTCGCTTCGTGTTGATGTATCCCTCGCACCGAGGTGGGTGTCGAGTGTCGTTAGGTTCATGATCGAACAAACTCGGAAATGAAAAAAAAAATCACTAGACTCGTCCTTTCTCGTGCATAAACGCGTGTCGGGTAAATGGTTGGAGTGAAGTGTGAATTCCACTCGCGAGTGAGGTGTACGGCGTATTAACCCACCTTAACACGCAGTAAATTAAATGAGGTAAGTTCAAAAAATACTGCAAATAGGTTCAGCGAGAAAAGTTTATAGTAAGACGGCTGCAGCATCAAGAGGTCGGAAAAATTCGCTACAAAAAAAAAACAGTTCCGTAATTTTGAAATCAGTTCTACGCGATTGTCAATATCTTACAGCAATGGAACCGTATAAAAAGTATCTCATCACATGAACAAACAAACTCAATCGTCAGCCATGCGTATTCTCCTCGACTTCACTGTACACACAATAGAAAAAAATGTTGAGATAAATATCAAGAACAGATCGACAGATCGTCAAAATACTTGTCAAACGAGACAACCGGACCTTTGAAGCATCAAACACTCGAGGATGATTACTCAATGAAATTTCGTAACGATAAACTGACCCACATATTAGCAATTACGCCAGAACAAAACTGAAGATAAAGATAATGTAGTACATTGACCCGAATCATTAATTTTCAATTGCAAATGTTTTCTTATTCAGTGTTCTTGACACATATGGCTCGCTGTACTTGACACATCTTATCCACAAATTCAACAATAATGCTAAGAACACCGTGACATTCAAAAGCAGACATGTCACTCAAATGAATTGAAAAATGTAACTTCTACATCTAGGCCAGATAAAAGCTAGAAAAAAACGCGGTTGAAGCGAAATAAAAGAATGAACAAACAATAATAACGGATGTCATATTACACATTAGCCAACCCTGTCCGACATCGCACGGGTTTTTCTCATGGTACGATTAGCTTTGTTATAATTAAGTGTATAAAAGTTCCAAGCTTACGTACAAATAAGTAATGATCTATGAATTAGTTCATGAGATAGTACAATTTCTAATTACAAATTTCACCCTAAATCAAATCGTAAAATGTTTGAAATTCCAAAAAAATCTCTTTTTAGTGAGCATTTTCGGTGTCAAAGTATTTTCCTGTCAAAATCTCAAGTTCCTATCTTCAATATTTTCGTTGAATTGTTGATGAATAAGTCAGTTCTTTCTTGGCTTTCTATGAAGTTTTAACACTGTTTCATTAAACGAGCCATACGCGTTAGCAAGGGTTTACCTGCATCGACCGCACTATTGAGCCCGAATATTAAAGCGAGTGTGACAAAACCTGGAGGAATCCAGCACTTGAGAAATCCAACACAATTGGTCACGTCGACGTTCTTGTATAACTGTACAGTACGTCCGATATGAATTATAGTACGGGGTGAATTATAGTACAGGTAAAACCAACAGTGTATGTGGCCCGTGTTAGAGTTTTAAAAATCATGAAATTCATTCATGTGACTTTTAGTTCCTAAAATATGTAGTTTATGTGAGAAATACGGAATAAAGATCATTTTCAAAAAAGTATTCAAACAGGAAGAAACGTTCCATAAGTAAATAAATTATAAGCAGAAAACATACTAGGTTCTATTCACTTCTACAACTTAATATTATCAAGTATTGTATCTAAACAACTATAATCAGACTTTAGTCACAATATTAACAATTTGTCATACAGCATTGCGTCATCCTGTTACTCTGATAACATAATCCAAGGGCCCAATTTAATTCGTAAGACATTGTAATTTTTCAAGAAATCTTTGGAAGGTTTCTCTAAAAACTTTTTGGAAGATTTACACGGGAATTAAATGAATAATCGAAACGGGAAAAAAGAATAGACGGAAATGAACATTAACATTTTTCAGTGCCTATAATATATTTATCCCACGTAACCCATCACGCTGCTTATCTCACAGTGTAGATAGAAGCAAAAGCTCCATCACGTGTAAATGCGAACAATTTATTTGTAACTAATTACGTATTTTATGATATCTCTGCAATTATGACTCAAGAAACGTGAAAATCTTACTTGTATGCACACAAGTTAATTGTTCTACGAGACCAGGACTATTATTTGGGCAATAAATTAATTGTTAATTTCAAGTTCATAACGTTTCACCATTCAAAAACTGTTTTTAGAAAAGGAAGTAAAAGCAAATTCCGAAAGTGCCAACAAAAAATACACATTTCCAACAAGAAATCGAATAACATTTCTCTAGTGAAAAACTATGTGAACTCTTCCTCACCCGCCATTCCGTCACTATCCCTCTCCACCCCGGGCACCGACTTCTACCGGTCGACGAGTGGGTAAGTGGCACAAGAGAAGCAATTACTGAGGGGGTGCAGGGGCAAAATGCTCAGCGATCCGCGGCGTCGCATGTCGCCAGTGAAAGTGGCCGCACGCATGTGGAGCTTCGGAAGCAAAGGCGCCGCGCCGCGTCGCGGCGTCTTTTGCTCGCTGCTCGACCAACAGTCTCAAATAATGCCAACACATGGCGTTGCGTATTTGTGTATATGCGAACATGGCCAAGTGTATATGAGACATTAGTCTGTATTTTATGTATTCGCTCTACTGTGGCAAATACGCGAACACCCGTATCGGTCCTCTTGTCGGTTTTTAGACACATATCAAAGGACTCAAATAAAGCAAATATTTGCGTGAACCGTCCACCCTTGTTTTTCCGTTTTCTCTCAGTAGAGAGCGCGTGATCGAGATTTGTTGATATTCTAGTACTTTAGCTTATATTTTGACTTTTCTTATTCTACAATTTCTTTAATATGGACTGAAACATTTATATGGGCTAGAAAAACGAAACACTTGTATTATATTAAATACATCCCGTCCATCATTGGTACAGGAACACATATTTAGCATTATTGGGTTATTTGCGTGTTCGGACCATGTGAAGATTGCATGTATGTGATATTTGTGAATACATCAAATATTTTGTCAAATACGGCGAATACGCTACAGAAATACCGCAACGCCAAGTGAAGTGCCAGCATAAGAAGTGCAGCGTTCGTCGCCCGCGACAAGTGCATGCTGGGTTAGGTCGGGCTCGCAACCTTGCGCCACTGACCTCGCTCCTCACGAGACACAGCCAGCGTCCGGCGTCATCCCGGGGGATTTGCATCACAGAGGATGTAATCACAAATGATGCATGTAAATAAAAAAACATTCTAAGAGACAACTCTTTTTTCGGGTGGAAGCCCTTACAATGTTTTTCATTTATGCCTCGAATGCTCTCGTC
Source organism: Laupala kohalensis (assembly GCA_002313205.1). Classification (NCBI taxonomy): domain Eukaryota; kingdom Metazoa; phylum Arthropoda; class Insecta; order Orthoptera; family Trigonidiidae; genus Laupala; species Laupala kohalensis. The sequence goes on from NNCF01126131.1 coordinate 379,290, forward strand.
GAGGAATTGTGTGAATCGTTTTTAGAGGGTGTTGAAATCTGGGAGGCGCTACTTAGTAATTTTCTGCAAATAATTACCCCAAATTTTTTTCAAAATGAGAATTGCCTTAATTGCATGGCGAAATATTCAATCGCATACAAAGCAAGCAAATTCATAGTTCTTTTTTAATTAAGTAATGTATATATTATATTATTAATTCAGATATATTATTCAATTGTCCCTCATGAAGTCCTACAAGTTCGTTCGCGTGGAAAGGAAGGGGTATCAACTAATAACTCATACCCGTCCAACCTTCCATACCGAATTTTTAACATAGGTTATTAATTAGTTTTTTTCCCCTCCACGTGGTCATACGCAGTTTGTACTGTTTTTTGACAATAAATTTATTATTTATTTATTTATTTATCAAATATGAACGAAGACTTCGAGAGGAAATTATAATATTCAATGGTTCTTGTTTCATCTCAAGACCAAATTTTCTAACGTCCCAAAGAAGCTTTTCTTTAGAGAGTCTTATGTTTCCTCCAACAATCATATTGTGAAGTTCACATCCACGCCACATTTTAAACAGGATCTCGCGAATAAAAGTTCAACAACATTAACAATTTAACATAAAAGAAATCTGTATATTAAAAGTTTTAATTCTTAAGTACGGGTAAAGGTTAATTATGTTATGTTGAATGAAAATGAGAGACGTGACCGGGATTCGAACCCGGGACCGTGAGCTCAGCGCGCTCATGCGCTTTCCGACTGCGCCATCGGGATTATAAGTTTAGTCACTACGAGACCACCTCAGAGGTCTTTGGGTCTCGCAAGTTGAATGAGGATGGAAGACGGGTCCGGGAGGCGAGATTTCTATGTTTACGGGTAAAGGCTAACAGTAACTATTTCTTGCGAGACTTTATTACAATGAGACTATTAGTTATTTCTTCACTTCCTCCTCTTAGACTATCTACTGTTCCTTTCCAAGTCTGCTCTCTTCGTTGTCAGACTATAGAACCGGTCTTATGGTATCTACTCTCGGCACTAAATAACATTTTCTTATACTTTTTTTCAATTCTCCGCCCTGAAGTTCTTAATTCAGAAAATCCACACGGAAAGTAATCTGAGTGATGCTGGCTCCGTCACGCCGTGTCATACGTGAACGACTCCTGCGACTCTATTGAAACTATAAGGACAGGGGAGAGAAATTGCAACTAAAAAGGGAAGAGGCAAAAGATGACCCCCATTGTTTTTTATTTGTGAGTTGATAGCGTCCGATGAACGGTTCAACCGTCACGCGTTCATCGTTGAGAGTGTTCCTCCCTCATCAGCTCCTCGTATACGACGAGACAAGAGGGTAAAAAAAAGAGAGGGTTGGAAAATGGGATGTCAAAGAACCTACTCAGGATGGAAGAATATCTTCTAACTGAAAAACAGCGGCGATCGATCCATCTTCAAGAAGCCATAGGACTAGTTTATAATAGGAGAACTAAATGAAGTTATTTGCATCCCTTTCCCCACACTGGATCCACCTAACATATAACTTCACCCTTTTCTGTTTGAGTGAGTCTGTGATGTACGCAAATTTGTTAATAATTTGGCTACGAACAGATAAATTCATTCATGAAGTCGTCACCCGACACTTTCACGAGTCTTAGACATAGATTCTTCTTAGCGCAAATAAGCTAAAGTTCTTTTTCTTTTGATTTTTAAATATTTTTCTTGATTATTTCCAGTATGATTAATGAAAGTATACATTCTGGGAAGCTTGCCGGACATATGGTTAAATGAAGAAAAAAAGTGAGAGTTCATTAATATTCTTTTTTTTAAATATATTCCTGAAGAAAGGAAACATTTAACTACTAACTACGAAGCTCAATGAACCAACGTGGATCAAGTTTGATTCTGAACAATTTGCTACTCTCTGTATCATCGAGGTAGGATGGAGTAAAAAAAATAATTGATTCACTATGTTTCGAGCAGTATGTTTTGAAATAATATAACGTATTTAAATTTAATGTAGTGGTGTTCCTGATATAAAATGATGGAAACCACTGAGTGAAACCGGACTTCCCAAATATCAAAGATGCATCGGTACGCTTTACTGATATCATAATAGATTAATAATAACTTGAATTATACTAACTAGAAGGTACAAGGAAAAGAACGACGTAAACGAATCGTGATCCATAGAGTTGATGAAGCTTACAAAACGAATTTATAGGCCTGCAGCCCGTCATGGCTGTTTTGCTGGCTCGGTCGAGGTCAACAACGTTTTGGCGGTTTTGGGACCGGTTAGATGACAAAAGATAATGATTCAAGACATTAAAATACAACTGTATCCTTTATGAGAATATTAAGAAAAGATACTACTACATTTTCAATGAAATGAGATATGAGACGCTTGGTTCGTAAAGAGAAATCTATTGTAATCTTAAATAATTTTGCTGATGGAAAATTCATTGGACAATCAATGAGATTAAAAATAACTCACGAAAAACTAATGAGTAAGTCTACTTTGTACTTCAACATTTGATTCAATTAATGAAGTATGAAATGTTTAATAAGATTATTTTTTAATAAGATTAAGTCACATCAGTTGTTTGAGGAAGTAATTTGTCAGAGCAATTCATTATTTAAAATAATTTTCATGCAATTCATATACAATGCACAGAATGTTTGACCAACTAAAAGGTATACTTAGCAATCCATATAAACACGATAAAATTACAGAACGTATACAAAATTAATTTAGTCATACTACGCAGGAGATCTTAATTTTAAAAACCAGTAATGGGGAAACATTTTCTACTCTAAAAATTGTTGCGTAACCTTTGGTCAGAGAGTCGATCTGTGACCTTTTGGATCAAAAGAATCTTCCATTTCATTGTAGGGTAACGTTCATATTCACTTTAGAATGAAACACTTGAGAATATCTCAGGAATACGAACAACTATGGAGCGAAATTTGAGCTCATTTCATATTGGTATTAAACGTACAGTGCTATCGAAAAATATTTAAGAATATGGTTTACCGACGTTTGAAGAAACTTCTTGAATTCTTTACATTTCAACTTGTCGATTGATTGTAATAAGGCAGTAGTCTGTTTCATTTCATTCTCTATTTTCTATTCACAGGTGGACCCTTCTCATGTAGAGTTTTTTCTATATAATATTTATAATTTTCCCCTCAGCACACGAATTAAATCTACTTAACACTAGTGAAGCTGCTAAGCGTGAATGTGTATTAAAAAAGAATTTATTAGGTGTTAAAGAATTCACATGGTCAAAACGTTAAACTTTGTCATGAATTCGCCTCTAGACTTTAATTTACATAAATCTAGTATTTCTCTACGTGATGTGACTTGCTAGACGGACTTCCGGGGTTTAAAAGTCAGTGGAGTCATTATCTTATTCATTAGAGTGATTTTTCCTCGAATCTCAACGTCCAGATTACCACACCTACTCAGCATTCTGTAATTAATTGTCGATTCTATCTCGGGGATCAAATCTGCTGGAGCGAGATGCTTGCCACTTTTTCTCTTGTATCGAAGTCAACAAATCGTAGAGTTCTACCCTCTGTAAACCCCTAATGGCAAACTTTCGCCCCCTGGGCGCCAGGAACTTCCCCCTGGCTTCGGAAGATCTTATTTCTGTTTGTTTGAAAATATGCGAGAAAAATAAAGCGGAATAAGGGAAAATTATTTTAATTACAATTATATAATGTTTTATTTCATATGATGATGTAAAATGAATCATTGAAATAATAAAATTTTAGCAAATCACAGAATAAAACAATCAATTTTTGAAATTAAGCTGAAGTTTTCTTGGTTTTGAACAAATCTGATAACATACTATTCAGTCATCAGGGAATTACTAATGAACTCATTGTTTGAAGAAAACTTAGCATGCATTATGCGCTAATCTGTTCCCGAATAAAATTCTACTGACTGAACATTCACGAAATCTTGTTCGTTGTTACTTTTTCTGCTATTGAAGTATGTGGATGCATAGTTATGTTCTACTTAGCCATTCGACTCGCAATTTTTTCTAGGTCCTTTTTACGGCTCAAATTTATTATATTCGATTTTTATTAACAATTAATGGTTTGGATAATGATTTGTTTATTGTTTCTAATTAATTGTTCATATCTAAAATAAAAATGCACTTATCTTCCCAACATTATTAATAATTGAATTTTTTTCAATTCATATAATTATATCCATTATAATCGCCGTAAAATACTATTCACTAATATTATTAATGTCGACTATATTTAAGCAAACAAACACACATTCCATTCAAAACATTTTTATTACAAATTCACAGAACAAATAACAACAGTTAAAAACAATTAAAAACGCAACGTTTCGACCCGGATTTGTGTCATCATTAGATGTAAACAAATCATAACAAAAATTCAAAGGAGAAGAGCTCATTGTCAACAAGTTGAACCAATACTAGCACTTATGTTACAGTATGGTATGTTAGAGTACAGGAACAGAACATAAATATAGTACATGGAGTAAACATCAACAGAAAAAGTTCGAGTCGAAACGTCGTTTTAAATTGTTTTTGCTTTCATTAATGGTGTGAATTTGCAATAAATATTGTTTGGAATCGAGTGTGTGCTTGTCTTTTCAAATATATTCGACATTAATACTATGAAGGGTGGAACAGGCGCCAGTGGAAAATCTTCTACTACACTAATGGAATTTAGAAAATTTATCGCCGTTTACTTAAATATTAATGAGTTCCATTACAAACAATAGTAACACGATAATTATAAAAATTATTTTAGTACAAATATTTAATTGATTTATTAAAATATCTGAACTAATGTGATAACTCTAAAATAAATTATTTCTTTTCTTAGGGCAATAAAAGGATTTTCTAAAAAGTAGATCGTACAAAAAATGGAAAATAACAGACAGAAATATATCGTAAAAATGTATATGAATTAATGTGTATGGTTGTGTGAAACCAATTTTTGGAGGTCGATAAATGGGAAAATAAGGGAAGGATTAGTAATAGGGGACAGCACACCCTTGACAAAACGTTTACCTACAGGTGTCCATGCTCAGTGGAGACATTTCGAGTTTAATTTTAGTGTAGATTTTGAAAACCCAAGTTATTTTTTAATGTTTTCCACGCCTTACAAATGTATGAAGTTTTACAATATTACTACTTAAGGAACTAATATAAATTTTCTACGTATGGTAATATGTGCGAATTTATTCTTTACCGAAAATAAAATTTTATTTTAAACTTTAACTAAAAATCATAAGATAGGAACAATTTTATTCTGTCAAAATCCTCAAAAGATCAATACAACGAGTTGTTGAATTCGTATGTTAATATTTTAAGTGTGTCCAAAATATTAATGACTTCACAACCATTATTTTGTTATGTAGGCGCTTAAATAGTTACGTGAAACAAAAATTAAATAGAATTGTGTTAATGTGATTTATCAATGTTCAATATTTAGAATGTTGTTTCTTTGAAATGTATACCAGTGAATTTTCATTAGATTTCAAGTAATAGTTTTTATAGATTTTACGCGTGTGACAAAATCTCCCATTTTTACTGTACCGGATACGTTTAGGCAAAATTCTCTTAATTTTCACTTTTTCAAAATAGAAAACAATTAACTACATTATTTAACAATATGCTGAGTATCAATATAGTAAAAATTAATCAATAGCATATTAAAATATTTCAACGCTTGGTAATATGTGCGAATTTATTCTTTATTGTCATGAACCAAGTCTTCACAAATAAAGTATATATATATNAGGAGTCTTCCCATGAACATATGATTAAAACCGATGTCATACTGAATAAGTCTCATAGAAATTATCGAATAGAATACAGAATTTGCTAAATCAAAGGTACAGTGCATGAAACACAGTAAATCGACGTATAGTCGTCCGGTGTCTTTCACTCCATTAAAAAAACAATGCTAAAAATAATAATATTACAAGGATACGCCCCTAGGTTAATGGGTAATTCGCTCGCTTGCTATGCTAGAAGACCCAGGTTCGATTCCCGACGGGACCAGTAAATAACTGGCTTTTCATTTCAAAATCGCAATTTAAATGACAGTGATGATAGACCAGAAAATCTGCGCTTTCAACCGCAGTTGTAAACTTGCAAACTTTGATACGACAACTTGGTTTATAACTAGATGCTGTTTTCCCAAAATGTACGTCGAGTGTAGTGAGTAAATTCATCGGTGATTCGGGCATACAGTAGTGTTCGTCATCATTTCCCAAAATTGGCCTAATAAAAAATACTACGAGAAGTAAAGCCATGAGGTTTGGCTAAAAAGTGACTATTGTAATTTCGCTGCCGGACATTCCATTTTTACCCATACTTATTCACTGATAATTATAATTTTCAATGTTTTTTCAAAAAAAAAACAGAAACATTGGGAAAGCAAGGCCTGCAAAGTACGCGTGGAACGAAGAACGTCACAATTTAAAAAAATATGTTTCCCGTTTTGTTTCCGCAACGAGTTTAAAATAAAATGGGCATTGTGTAATACATTTTGAAGTCCTCGATAACACAAACATGCTTCTGTAAGAAGAATGTACATTTGTATCTATTCACATTTCGAGTAAAGTTACGAGTTTCACAGTCAGTTTTGGGAATAATAAGTTCCAGTCTTATTGCCATGATTCGAGTCGGTATACGTTACACAATGAGTAGTGGGTAAATACATTAAAAGTAAATAAAATGTTATTCAATTTTTCTTTAATAATAGAAAATTTTTAATTCATATTTAATTGTACTAAACATAGATGTAATAACCCGAAAAATCATCAGATACACATTGAAAATAAAAGAAGTCGTTCAGTGTCCATAAGACATATTGATCTTTATCTGGACGATACCAACAAATTCGAACAAATATCAATACCGATTTATAACATAAAAGAGAGAGAAAGGAAAACTTTGATGCTAATTAAGGTTTTTCTATTCGTACAGGAACTACGAATGAAATATGGGCTGAAAAATTATAAAATTTATTGAAATAAAATATAATTTTATTTTAAATATTTTAAATTTCATTAAATTCAGTACACACACCTTTTAATCGAGAAACTGAATTTACATAACGAGAAGTGAAATTCGTGATCCAAAAATTCTTAAACAAACCACATAATCTTAACGTTAAACTAGTTAACTAGTCATAACCTCATTAAAATTTTATCTAGTCAAAGTAAAATATATGAAAATATATATAGTGAAAATTTTGATGCAGTTCCCGGTCAACTGAATTTACCCACCTTTAGCAGTTGGTAAGATCCTGGAGTGTAAAAATTATTTGTTTTTTAAGTGACATATCAAAAAATGAAGGAAACCTTTAAAAACAAAAGATTTCTTATATTAGCAGTAATACAAAAATTATTTTACATATTTTTACGGATTTGCCGACAGATCACCTCGTAGAGACCTAGCATCATCGGGCGAAAATAAAATCGTTACTCCCCAGGGAATGCATGCCTTTCAAATAGTAAAGCAAAATTGCCAAATTATGCACAAGTACAGCAATAGAAATCAGGCAGCTAAAATATAAACAGACTACAACATTTTTTTACTACTGAGTTTTCTCAAATAAGTTAAGTAAACAAGCAAATATTACATTAGCCAACAAAATTAATAGTAATTGTTAAATATTTGAATATATTGTTAATTTTTATCCTCGTTTCAAGTAGGCCTACTAATGCAAGAGACACCTAAATCAATCACTAAAGGCTTGGTCGATGCTGTTTTGAAGTAACCGCGTCATTCTCTAACACGTACACATGTAAACAGTGTTCATGCATTACTACACTGATAAGACAACTAGTTGTACCTATAGTTTAGTACGAAATGACGTAATTGTCAAACGAAATAAAACATAAGATTGACAAGCTTAACAACAAAACAACTTAAAACGAAACTGACAGATGACAGGTGTCTTCGTCGAAAATTCAGATTTATCAATAAAACTTACCTCTATATTCCCCATAGTTTGGAATGCAGTGAATACAAACATGAACCCGAAGCCCAAGAGAATCACGTTTACAAATTTTCTGTCGAGTCCCATTTTGGATGCTGTAGTGATCCCCGCACTCCAGAAGCAGCACTTCTTGACTGAAGGCGAAAATCGGATAGAAACCATTGCGACGGATCGCGGCTACGAAACGAGAGAAAATTCTGTCAAAGATGGCTTGCGGGAAGATACTCCTCTTCGGATGTAATCGCGTATCTGAGAAACAAAATGTGACCCAGCGAAAATATTTACATACGTTTGAAATGTTAATTAGCTTTTTGCCAAAAGCGAAATATTTCCGTTTTAAAACAAAATCTAATTTAGAAATAATGGAATTTAGAGTTAGTTTTAGGAATGAAGTGAACGTTGAATATCAACAATGAATGACGTAAAAACTAACAATTTAGGCTCAGTATAAAAATTTCCTTGATAAAAGTAACTTAACTTATCAAGCATTATTTTCCAGTATTCCTTTTTCTATTTCGAAGCAACCAACCAAAACATATTTGAGTAGATAATCTGACTTATGTATCTTAAAGTTTCAAAGGTAACTATTGTTTTCAAAATGAAGCTTTTGAAAAAAGTATTATATTAATATTAAATTTATTCCTAATTAAAACTATGAACAACAAATAAAATCAATAATTTTCACTCTTTTTATTATATTATAATTTTTTTCTGAGGACAAATACCGAGTTAGAACTAAGAATCGTAGTCAAGAAGTACAATCTGATCATTGAAATTTTAGGTCCTTCAACAACTGATATTTGCTGGAACTATGTGTTCAACAGTCAACTATTCTTTATTGTTCGCGATGTTCTTTGATAGAGTGATGACTTGTCATCGACTTGTGTTCGATAGCAACAACTTTACTGAACTTCGATAGTTTCTATCGATAGGTGTACTTAGGGAAGTCAGGAGCGAGCGGTGTTTTGTGCTGACTAGTAAGTTGGATATAACTTTTAGGACTTCAATATTAGGAATGTTTGACCTTTTTTAATGTCAAAACAATTCATTTTATTTTTAATAATGATTGAATTCCATTGAATGTATTAGTCTTTTCTCTGTGGACCTACATTACTGGATGAGATCATCCCTGCCATTATTAGTTTTGTGATGGGATGGGCTTATCTTGTTTGATTAGTTAATGTAACCAGTGATTTGACATGATAGTATCCCTCCGGTCAAATTTAGTCATCTTCTTTCCTCTGTGACTGGATTGTAGTTTTATAATGATGTTGATATATTCAGTATATTGATACCATTTTGTGATGTGTGGATTGTGTCTTCATCAATTTTTAGTGTAAGAGTGTCAATTGTAAGATATGCACTGTCTTTTAGTACATTTCCAAGTATTCTTGAGTTATAACTTTTATTTTCTGACAGTGTAGAAGAATGAATAGAATATGAGTCGAGTAGTCTCATCCATCTGTCATATTGCTTAAAGTGTCAAAATGAAGAAACAATTTTTCCGAGTTAAGCAACTTGCAGATCAGACATTTTCTAGGTACGTTTTTAGTTCAGAATGTAAAGTTATCTAGGATTTACATTTTGATATATCTCACACACATTGTTATAATCAATTGGATTATATTTGAATTACTATATTCTGTTTTAATTTAACAGAGCTGATAAGACTGAAGTACTTTCTGATGACCTCCAAGAAGCAGACAGGAGGGTTGACTCCATTAGGGTTGCATGTCAAAATACTAGTAAAAAGCTTGCAGGATGCATATCTGGTCAAGGACAGGAAAGAGATAAAAGAATTGTGAGTAATGGTTATATTGAATTCAGCTTTAAGCTTAGTTAAGTTTTTATATTTGTATCATTTTGCTGTTTGCAATTGTATTAGTTGTAATTTTTTCATTATTTGTGAAAAATTTTGTTACACAGAAAAAAGTCCCTGAACACATGCTTGGTGCCTTCATGCAAGAAAGTGTGCCTGGTGTTTCTGATGAAAATTTCCTTTTAGGGTTTGTACAAGTATTTTTTAATTTGCTTCTTAGAAATGTTGAATTAATAATTATATTTGATTATTAATAACTAGCAATAATGATTTAATTGTATTTGTAATTAATTTTGACTGACTTGGTTTGATCATGTGCTTATGGGATTTTACAAATACCTCTAATGTTTCCTTTGGGGTCATTGAGAATTGGTGTGTCACATCCCTATCCAGGTGGTAGTAATGTTTTCTTTTTTGGGTACTGTGATCAGAATTTGTAGGATGATCTCTTGCTTGATTTTCGACATTTAAGTGGCTTCTGTCCTCCTTGTGATCATGTCATTTTTATTACATTCTTTAAAGTAAATTTATTAATTAAATGGTCAGAGCAAAAAATGAAAGATGTTATGACCATGACACTATTCCTAATTTGAGAAAACACATTAAAAAACTTAATTTAGATAACTTCAGCTATCTCAGTAATGAAGTGTGGTAGTGTAATTGTACTTATTTCTTTCTTAAACAATTATATTTTTGTAGAATTTAATTTGGATTTCAATTATAGTAACTTTATATTGTCTTTATTGTAAGTGTTGCTTTCAGAGCATCTCAAACAACAATATTTTAACAGTATGAAACAGAACAGTTACTGACTGAAAGAAATGTATACAATTGTGCTATAATATTTTAATAAGGGCTCTAATGACCTAGACATTGGCAAGCCCTAAAGACCCAATTAAAAAAAATTAATATTTATTTTAAAATGTGATTCTAATATTATAGGAAAATATTACATAGTTGTGGTAAGGTAGAACAAGACTTAGCATCAGATGAAGTTGACTTTGAAATGGATGTGGAGCTGAAAGTCCTTTCTGTTTTGCAATCTGTTTTGGAGAAGGATGTGCCAAATATTATGAAGCACAAAAGGAATTTGACAAAGCTAACACTAGATATGGATTCTGCCAAAACTAGGTGACTAAATGTTTTGCTTGAAGACCTCATCCCTCCTACATTTTTTAATGCTAGTGAATAGGTATGCTGTATTTCTTCTATTAGGAGTTATTGTCTGAATTTTATATTTATACCAGGTATCAAACAGCAATGAAACATAGTGCAAATACAGGAGCTTCAAGAGTAGAATCAATAAAAACTGAACTGGAAGATGCAGAGACAAAATTCGAACAGTGTCGAGTAAGTAAAATCATATGAAATGAATAACTGAATGTTTTGAGCATTTATGGTTATACTAGAAGACGTCTAAGACATTTTGATAACTGCATTAATTTTATTGAAATGATTGCATGTAAGGTATTTGTCAATTTTTAACATCTTGAAAACATTGTTTAAATATTTCCATAATTTCAAATCAAAAAGGCGATGGTAAGGGTTGAGATTACACTACACTTGATTTTGTTGGTTTTTATTTCTTTTATCAGTTTTTAATATTTCTATTTTTGTATTATTGTAAATGATAATAATAAAATTATTACACTGTTTATCTTAGAATTAATTAATAGTTGTATTCTACTTTCCTTCATTTGTTTCTTTTTGTATGCTAGGATCAATTGGCTTCTGAAATGTTTCAACTAGTCAGCCGTGAAACAGAATTGGCTCAGACCATTGTTCAGTATGCTAAATTTCAATATGAATATCACAAAGCAGCAATGTCAAAGTTGGAAATAACAATACCCCTGCTGGAGAGAGATATCGGTAATGTATTTTTAAAATACCTGTTTTTTATTTTGCTTTTTTTTTTAAAAAATTATTAGTTCTGTATGTTTTTTGATAAATGTCAAGTCCGTGTTTTGTAAGCTGTATAATCTGGCTAATTTACTTCTCTCTTGTATGAACTGATAGCATTTGTATCAGAAATGTCACTGGTGTTTTATAAAACATCATTGTGACAATTCATAGTGTGCTTTTTCCTAATATTCTTTTCTTGAAAAGTTTTATTTCCTTTTCAATTCTTGTATATTCTGCCAAAAGAGTAAGATACTTTTAAATTAAAACTCTTTAAAACATGAGGCTCCTTCAACATCATTGTTTCATCTGGTTAAATGTTATGAATCTTGACACTTAAGAACAGTTAGTTAAGAATCTTGATAGCTGATTTACTGAATTGTATTTATTGAGTTTCCACTTTTCTCCCTTTATGTTAATTTGAATAAAAAATCAATTTTCAGAACGTAAACTATTCAACAAAATTATCACAATTTGATAAAAAAGTTAATTGATTCCAATTACTTTTGAAACTGAGATAATTTTGTTGTATAGTAGATGCTCTGAAGATTTTTATTGAAATTGAAAAACTTCTTGTGGAAATTAATTTGTAGTATATCAAACTTCAATTTAGTCTTTTCTGTGGAGCACATTCTAAGAAATATGTGAAATTTGCACAAGTGTTAGATAAAAATACTCAAATATTTGTGCAACTCTTAGTTTGCAGACCGTATCTTTAGATCATTAACTTATGGAGACAATTTTTTTTCTTAAAACATACTGTATTAATTTTTCATGGTTTAAAATGTTAATACAAAAAAAATTAACTTAACTTGATTGTTATTTAATAAAATATGTATAAATTGTAAATGTTACATTTAATAGTCTCATTTAAATGATATAATACAATCATTTATTAAAATTTTCAAAACCTTATTTAAAAATTAGATGTCAAAACTTCTTCATGCCTCTTTCAGAGATGACTGGAGGAGGAATTTTCAGGACATTCACTTTCACTTTTTAAAAATTGTTTAATATTTTGTTCTATGTAACATTTTTGCATTACCTGATGTTGATATTTTGATTGATTATTTTTAATCTAAACCCACATGCATGCTGTATCCTCTCTCTGACTCTGATCCTCTGGTCTAAGGAAGAGAGAGTTCCTTGCTTGACCCTAGAAAGTAAAAATACAAACTTCCATCAGGAAGTCAATTTGCTAGTCTTTTGATTATAAGGTATTAAAATTATTTTTCAGTGGGAAGTTCTCTTAAACCTGTGTATGGCATCCCGCTTGAAGAACATCTTCAAGTAACAGACCGTAAAATAGCTCTTCCTATTGAATTGTGTGTTTGGGCTTTGCACGAACTGGGTATGGAAGAGGAAGGACTTTTTAGAGTTGCTGGAGGTAACATAGAATTTCATATTAAAATTATGATTTATAAGATTTTTCTCAAAAAACCTTGTCATCTTAATATAATACATCATATTTTCACAATTTTATCCAATAAATGACTTGGATTCACATTTACATGTAAATTGAAGTAAGTGTGTAGTAATGATTGACTAAATTATTGACTTTTCAATCCCATTCATCATACTACAATTGAATAGACGCCACCTCTTAATCACATGAATTACGTTTCCCCTACTTCTACAGTGAATATTGTTAGTAGACTGTTTTATTCTGGATGAATTGGTTTGGATTACTGTATGAATATATGCATTGTTCTTGGTTGTCCTGTTGGAGCCACATCATTGAATAGAATCGCATTATGCAATTTACAGAAACCTCCAAGACAATAGCAATAATACATTAATAGATTTTAAGATAAAATATTTTCAGTTATACCTTTTTACAATAATCTTTCAGTTCATTTCTATTAGGGTATATCTAACTTTTCCACTTCTGTTAGTGAATTAAATTAGGTTTGCTATGGATATCTTTACTTTAAGTTTTGTAATCTTAATTTCTTGTCTAGAATAATTTTCTCTAGTCCATTCTACATTCTTCTTACTCCAGATCACATCTACTGATTACTCCATCTTTCTTATGAAATCAATATGGTTGGGCATATCTTTTTATATTATATTTGGTTTTTTATTGACTGGTATTGTGTTATAATTGTGACACAATAGAATAAATTAAAATCATATTCATTAATTTGTAATATTTGTCTAAAATTTTATCTGCAAAATAATCAACAGTCTATACATTATCCAAATTTCATGAATTATCATAAAGTATTGAATAGTTGACAAAAGTAACAAATACACCAAAGCCTTGGTAGAGAAGGTTTGTGTGATTGAGAATAGTTCTAGAGGAAAGCTGTAACTGGAGTGTGTAAGTGACATTTCTCAATTTTATAATTGACATAGAAGTTTGTTAAACATGTTGCGTCGAATGAAAATGGGAGACGGGACCGGGGTTTGAACCCGGGACCTTGAGCTCTGCGCGCTCATGCGCCTACCGACTGCGCCAACCCGTTCGCCACCCGGGCCCGTCTACCATTCTCATTCAACTTGTGAAACCCAAAGACCTCTGAGGTGGTCTCGTAGAGACTAAACTCNAGGCGCATGAGCGCGCAGATCTCAAGGTCCCGGGTTCGAACCCCGATCCCGTCTCCCATTTTCATTCAACGTAACATGATTAATCTGTTACCTGGTGGTGAGGTTCACCGCAATCTAAGAGATTTCTATGTTATAGAAGTTTGTGTGTGACTTCAGGTTTGCTATCTCATTTAACTCTTCATCTTAAACATGTTGCTCACTGGAACTAATGTTATATTTTACTGTTTACAATTTCCATTATTGACTAATACTGTACCATTGATTACTTTTATTTTTAATTGTTCAATAATTCTATCTCAAATGATTTCCTTCTCTATAAGTAAATCCTGCTGTTATTTTTACTTTTAAGGTTTTACCAGCTTTCTCAAAAAAAAGAGATTTTCTTTGTTATTGGTTGTTCTCTTTACACTGATTTTATTTTATACTGATAATTACAAAAACTTTCTTATTGAGTTTTATGCTCTGAGAAATATGTTCAGTATAATACGAGAAGTAATCTGTGATAAATGATCCTGCATTCCACCATAACATTGGTAAAGAGTATTGATGACAAAATGTTTCCCCAATGTTGATGCTATTATAAATTACAAAGTACTTGGACCTGCTGTAGTATACAATCTATGGACGGTGTGCTGGGTTCTGTTGAGATAACACTTTCAGGGAAAGACAGAATTATTTGGGTCTGAAAATTGAAGCAAAAAAACACGTTGCTAGTGTGGTGGAATTATTGCATCATTGGATTATTTAATTTCATACTCCTCATGAGAACTTCTTTGCTGTGGAGGTGATTTTTTCGTTTCTCTTCTTCATATACAATGAGATTGAGGGATGGTGATGGAGAATATGAGAAGAACCTCAAATCTTTAAAAGTGTACTCTGAAATAAAATACAAAAATAACACATGGGAAGAAGAATACATTTTTAACATGGAACTAATTCATACCAAATTAACCCCCTTAGACGCAATTTGCAGCTTAACTCAGATTTGTTACACTTTCATGTACCTTCGCACCCACTAAAACTTGACAAAAAATTTTCATATGTTTTTGAATGTTGGTTTTTGAGTCACAAACTAAAAATAAACTTACAATTTTGGCAGGAATGATTTACTTTATTGAATTTTTGAAGGTTTTAAACAGCCGTGCATAGAAATAAATTGTCCTAGAGATATGATCATGATGATATTGTTTATAGTGTTATTTTGACTTATTTTTGCTGTCCATCATAAGTAGCATTATAAAATGACATAATTTTTGAACTATTTAAAAGTTTTATTTTTAATTCCCAAAGTATTCCCCTCGAATTAAAAAAAAAGCAACCTAATATGCTCTTTGACTAATGTTTTAGACATGTCATAGGTTATTGTTGCTCATGTTACTACCAACAAAATGTTGAGACTTCTTACACTCATCCTGAAGTATTTAATTTTTTTTTTTCCTTCCATTCAAGTATAAAAGACAAAACTGTCCTTTCACCAATCTTTCATTTAGTAATGGGTGAACCCAATGCATCTTTTTGTTTTCTTGCTGTGACAGAGCAAAGTACAAACTACAGCAGTATCCTTGAAATCCATGTGAATCTGCAGAAATTAGTAAATTACTTGTTGGATGTATGTGCACTCACTTCCAACTGTCACAATGCCTCCCAATCATCTAACAATTGGATGACCATCTGCCAACTGTCGTTCAACTCAAAGTTGGATGTGTGCATATAGTCTAATGGTGGAGATGGTAACTTTATACTCATAATTGACAATAGTGTCAAATTATTATTAAATTAAGTATATTTATCAAATTTCAGAACTTTGTGAATTGTCTTTCATTATTTCTAATCATACTTAATTTAATAATAATTTGTAACTTTAATTTTTATGAGTTAGTTTTGTAAAATGTTAATTTTTAAATTCCCATTAATAAAAAAAAAAAAAAATTTAAATGGCAACACGGCATAAAATTATTAATTGACTTTCAATTTATATTTAGATAATTTTGTATCAATCCGATACACTCAAGTAATAAGTTAAGATTTAATTATTGCCATGTCTACCTAATAGAGGTCTCTTATTCAATTGTATGTAGGGTACTTCACCAAAACTTCAATAAAGTAAGTGTTTTGTAAAGAAAATGAAGGAATGAAGATTAATTAATATGATTCATGCTGTTATCAATATGAGAAATATGCTTACAACTGTTGTGTTAAACTCTTGTGCATTAATTTTTTTAACACTTAAACTTCACTAACAACTCCTGGTATTCTATAGAAAAAAATATATTAAGTTTTAATTTGACTTACCGAATGTCATTGGTTGTTACTGAACACTTATGTAATCATAAATGTGATATAAAAATTGGACCAAAATTGTTAAGTATGTGTACTACCAAAATTTGGGGTTTATAATAAATTATAAAAACAAACTTTCAGTTTGGTGCACTTAATAAAATTATATTACTGCTAAGTTCATTGTACTTTTATGAATCAGCTTTTATACATCAGCTTTTATGAATATTTGTTCACTTTTGAGATCTTCCAGTGTGCTTAAGAATGCCCTATGCCTGTAATGTTTCATAATTATTTTCAAAGAAGATCAGTGTGTTGTATTCCCATTGTAAGGTTTTATTAATAAAAGTTCTTATAAAATTGTGGAAAGGTAATATTAACTTTAGTGCATTAAAGAAGTGCATATTTTATTCAAATATATCTTATTTTCTAAAATTCATCAAATGTAGGAGCCTCAAAGCTAAGAAGAATTAAATTAAGTATGGATGCCAGATGTCTCGCTCCTCACACTATACTGGAATATCGGGATCCTCATGTAATAGCCGGTGCATTAAAATCATATTTGCGTGAACTTCCTGAACCACTTATGACATTCGCTCTTTATGATGAATGGATGAATGCAGCCAGGTATGCTGAATTTTCTTTTCTTTTTTCTCTATCAATTTTCAATATAAAAGTATTTCTGTACATAACTGAACAAAAATTTGTTCACTGTCTCTCTTGTGTTGCTTCTCCTTTATTAATGATACCTGCCATTTTTTCAGGATTCCAAATATTGATACTCGTTTACAAGCACTTTGGCAAGTAGTTCAAAATTTGCCCCCTCCTAATTTTAACAATCTGAGACATTTGATTAGGTTCTTGCATGTACTATCTCAGAACCATGAAGTCAACAAAATGACCCCACAGAATATTGCTATAGTCATTGCTCCAAATCTGATTTGGAGCAAGACATCTGAAGTAAATACAATGGGGTGAGTTGATTAAACAATAAAGATCAGAGTGTAATTAATGAAGATTTTAAAATTTGCTTATTTTGGTTTTTCTTTTCCCGGTAGTATGAATATGAATGCAGCCAATACGTACAGTTTGATTGTTGATAATCTTGTCAGCTATGCTGATTGGTTTTTCCCAGGAGGTAATCCCATAAAATTTTAAATTTATTTCTCACAATATCTTAATGTTGGTCTTTCTTATGTAAGGATGTGCATTTTTTTATTTTATTTTTCAGACATAGACTTTAATGAAAATTTTACTAGAGAAAATTTAGTTAATGGAATGTCTACCAGTGTTGGGCCCATAATGTCGACAGAGAGTATAGCAAGCTCTCCTCCTTCAGCTGTTTATAGTGCTGGACACACTCGGAGTTCTAGTGGCGAAGGACAATTAATTTTTTTAGAGGGCAATATGAAAAGAACTCAGTCAAGTAGCAGTCTTTCTGACCATAGCAGGTGAGGATATTTCCTATTTCATTGAAGACGGTTGAAAAAGCGAATTATTGGTTTTCTAATTTTTTTTTCCTTCTGATGTAGTCCACCTCAGGGAAGCCCAAAACCTGCAACTAGACGTAAAAACAAACCTGCTCCTGTGCCACCTGCTGCAACTTCTTGTAAAGATCCACATTCTGAAAGCAAACATCTGGATAAGCCCGAAAAACCACCTCGACCTTCTGTCACTCCAATTATATCAACTCTTCCTCGTCCGAGTAAAAAGCATTCAGAACAAGAAGCTATAAAAACAACCAACACCACTGGATTTGAACATTACGGTTCAAATACAGTGGCAAGACGAAGTTTAGATCTAGATCAAAATTCAGGTGCACAGAAAGTTAGTATTTCTTCTAGTGAGACATTGCCTTCCGATCCACAACACCATCAAAGTTCTGAAGATCTTTCTTTCCCTAAAAATGATGCTTCTACTGCTTCTGGAAACGTTACTGTAATATCTGGAACTGTTGGGAAATTTTCAGTATCACCCTCAGAAAATGTAATTCACAAATCTGGCAATGTCTCAGGAATGGCAAAAGTTCTACCTGCTCCAGAAAGCTCTCAACTCAGACCTTCACTTATTACTAGTTCTGGATCTTCCACCTTGGAAAGGAAACCTCAACAACGACCTGTTGCGGCTCCTAGATCCATTGTTAATATTAGTTGCAGTTCAGTGAATGTTCCTAGTAAGGATTCATCTGATGTAAAGATTGGAGATGTTCCTGCTTCATTGACCTGTCAAAAATCAACTGGAGACCTCGTACCAAAGGATGCAGATCCTGCTGGGGTGAGTTCTTCTGGAGGAAATGATATTCCCAGTGGAGTGCAGTTAAGGAGAACATCAACTTCTGACAGTGGTGAGCGGTTGAACAAACCCATGGTTCCTGAAAGACCTGCCGCTTTGCTTCGTCCCCATGCTTCATCCTTTCGTGTGTCCAGACTCTCGTCCGATTCAGATAATACTGTTCCAGATAAACCTAGTTCAGAAGTAAGTATTACAACACAACACTAACCTTACAGTTCCACATTGCAAGCAGGCAAATTAGGCTGTCGCAGAAATAGTTGGTGAAAGGTAAATAATATCTTTGCTTTTTCTGTGGAGGGAATGCCTATGCCATGTACTATTTGTTGAAACTATGGAATTTGTTGGGATAAATGTGGAAAACATGTTTTGAGTTATTTTAGGAAACACTGTTGAAAAAGAACATTCATTCTTTTCATAGCGCTTATTATTGTCTAGGAGAAATCAGTACTTGTGCACATGAACTATTTGTTGTGATTCCTTCAACTTCACACAGCATTTTTTCCATACTTCGTAATGTATTTAAATAACTACAGTATTAGAAGTCAATTTTGTTACTACTATACAAAACTTTTCTTATGTGCATTCAGTTGTATATTTTATACATATATGTATATTTCTATTATAAATTATATAAAATGCACATCTAATCCATTCCAGTAGCTAATTAGTAGTGTAATTATAAGAAATATTTGTAATCAAATGAGCACAACTAAAGTATGACTATTATATAACATAAAATATTAAGAGATAAGTAATTGTTGACTTCTTATTGAGACCGTCTGTGTGACTGTTTAATTACATGAAGTGTACTATTACATGTTCACTTATGTGATCATCTGAGTTCTCTACTTTATCTATAGTTTAAAGTTAAGTGCTAACTAGACCTCATTTATGTGAGATTTTACTTAAAATCATTTATTCATGTGATTGGGTTTGCGTGTGGTGTGATTTTGTGTGCTTTTAATTATGATTATGATGTATTAATATTTTCTATTGTTAATTTAGACATGAACTGAAGCTAATATTTATGATTAATTTTTTCCTATGAGTGAATTAAGTTTACTAGTCCATTATTAATGATGAAGTGCTCTTATTGATTTGATAATCCTAAATATGAAATTACTTTCATTTCTTTTAAGAATTATGAATTCTTATATAGAAAATCTCTGCTGGAGATAAAAATGATCTCCTATATCTGTTATGATGACTTTAAAATCATTATTTTGTTTTGTTGTTACTGTACAAAAAAGTATTTCTAAAAGTCTCAGGTGGTATATTAATTAATGTCACCTGTGTTGTTGAAAATATTTCATTTAACCTCAATATTCCCTTATATTATCAAGTATGAACTAAATTATTAATATAGTTTTCTCTTTTATTATTTCATCTCACAAAATATTATTTTCATTCTTATCTTTAAAAAGTTTGTTTTGTAATTGGGCTATAAATTTGTCTTTTTATAATATTTGTGTGTATTAGGGATGTGATGGTAACGTTCTGAATTAGTGATGATAAATGAGGTATGTGTTCAATGTCTTGAATTATGACAGATTGGTTTTCCTCCTGGACTCTTATCCAGAGAGTTTAAAATGTTTTCTTCATTCTGTACATTGATTATTCTCAAAGACTGAATGGAAATTTCAGTTGTTATGACTGCTTTGCACTCTGTTTACTGTGCTATGTAATGTCTTTGCATGTGTATTTTATTCTCCTTCTTGATGCAATGTAAGAAGTGTCTTGGTGATTTTGTATTTTATGAGAATGAAGTTTACTGTTTTGAATCATGTTGATGTGATATTTGCTATGATGCAATTTGGAACATGTAACGTATTTTGAGAGTATATTTCTTTAATTTTCGAGACTAATGTTCTGCATGTCAGAGTTTTATATTTTTGATGAAAATTGTTTTAAATATGTGGAAGTTAAATCATGTGTCAAAAGAGATAAAACTTTTAACTTGTATAGCTGTGGTAAATTCTTCTTTGAAATGGATTTGCTGTGCGTTTTGTTTAATGTGAAAAATGATACAAGTTCTACATACTCAAGTTATTTTGATTTTTGTGAATAGTGTAATATCTGGTAAGTGTGAAAGGTGTGTAAGTAGGCATGGAGAAGAAGCTTGACTCACTGTAAAAGTTGTTTTGATGTCTGTACATTTTTGCATGCGGAATGTGTAAATGAAGTGCACTTACTCCAGATGGCTCTGTATTGTTGTTCTTTTTTTTTTTTTTTTGCCAGTTTAAGGGTGTAAAACATAAAACATATTGTCTGCTTTTAGATTCTTATAATATAGAATTATTTATTTCTTAATGTTAAGCTATTGTCTTGAAATCAAATGTTCAAGTTTTGATGAAACATTATGTTATATTACATTTCTCCATTTTAATTTTCTCATTATGTTGAATACCCTAAACCACTATTGTGGGTTGTGGGAGAAATTTTATCTGCATTTTAATACCACATGTAATATAATTACATTCTAATAATTATGATTTGCAAATTTTTTTCCTTGTTTCTGGATATTTCTCTGAAGTTTGAAATACTTATTTGTAGAAATGTTTGTTTTTTTCAGTGAGGCTAATTTTTTTTTCTTTTCTATAATTTTCTTAGTATAGAAGAACATGTTTTTCTTATTTGACTCAAAATTTTTTTAAATGTATTATTTAAGAAACTTGATCCTTTTACTCTTCATTGCATTTAATTATCAAGGCAATTTATTTCTCTCAAATAGAAAGTTTAATTTACTAGTTAGAAGCAATGTATGGTTTTATCAATTATGGGATTATTTTCTTTGACATTTTTTAAGGGAGGAGTATTTAGTTTGAATATTATTTAATTTTCAAGTGGTGCTATCTTCTGATTAAATTACTGTCTTCTTTACCATGTTGTAATACTGCACAGATTTTTGAAAAAATCTTTCAATTAAAAAGAAATATATTACATAATTATAATGGATTTTTTAACTGTATGAATTTGTTTAGTTAAAAATTTCATGAGACCTAAAATAATACTGTGATTGACTCTTCTTTTATTATAATAGAGAGATAAAGAAAATGCTTTTGTTCAGTAATCTTTTCATTGATCATTTAGTGGAATTTTTTCATTAAACTAATAAAAGTAGCTTTATTTGTTAAGTAATTTTTGTAATTTTTTTAAAATGTTGATATTAAAGCATTTGTATGTTTGTGGGAATCAATTTTATTTTTAATTTCCTCATATCCTCCACCTCTCCTGTAATTTGCACTGGTAGAAGGTCATATGTAATGTGTGTGTTGTTTGTTTTCCCAAGCTTTATTTAGAAAAGAAATGTATAATTTTTGCAATTTGTTTTGCATGTTAATGTTGATTGCACTTGTATATGTAGCACTTTTAGAAATTTTTCGAGGGAGAAGTTGTGTTGAGTTGCCGTAAATAATTAAATGCTATAATGTTATTTAAAAAAAGTTGTTTTGAGCTTCAATTTTCTTTGAAAAATAATGTTTTTTTGTTTTCTGTAAATTGTGATATTTGTAATAAATGCTCTAGCATGAAATGATTTGTTTGTGTAGCTTGATTTTTCTTTATTAGTGCTGTCTAAACCTCTGAGTACTGATTTAGCTCTCCATTTTAGTTGACTATTTGATGATGCTACAAACACTCGGTAGATTCGTTGAGTAATGTCTAGGTAAAGTGAGAAAGAAAAAAGCTTGGGGCTTATTATGTCATTCTATGTTTGCTTTATAGTATGTTGACAGCAAACTGCTGTGTGGTGAGCATGTGTGTCCTTTTCAGTCTGAACGTCCGATGCTTGAGCGAACCCATGTGTATTCAGTAGATAAGCAACAAGTATCAATCATTCAAGTGGGTGGAGAGAGGGAGAAGACTGATGTAAATTCTCTACAAGGCTCTTCCACGGGTGGTGGGACTCGCCCTAACTCCATGCCCCTTCCTGGTAAGTTGTAATAGGTATTTCAAAATACGTTAAATATATTTTCTGAGATTTTGAGTTTTAACTTTTCAGGTAGATATTTGTGAACTATGTTTTATTTGGGGTGTTGCTCTTATGAATTTATTGTATTGTGTGTCCCCTAGAGTATTTCTACTGCTGCTTATGCTTTTCCTGCTACACTTCTCCCTTCTTTATGTAATAAGTTCCAATACGTTGTGTATAATGACCTTATCTTTATAGAACTTGATTACTTTTTTTTTTTTTTTCTTCTTTACGTCTTATTTTTCTCAATTATTGATCAAGTTTTTTGTGATTTCAATGTTCAATTGCCTATGAAGTCCTTTGATCCGTACAAAACATCTTCCTAAATTGCTGTAAAATGCTATTATTTGCATGTGGAGTTAATTTACATTTTTCAAGGACCAAGTAAGTGATCATAGTCATTTAACTTCTCTTCTAGAGTGGTATTAAGAATCGTGCTTGTCTTTCAGAAAAAACTCTTCAGAACGAGAAGCCTGAGAGGCCTCCGAAACCTGAAATCATTTCTCACTCCAAAGAACAACGATCCCCTAGTCATTGGCGTACGCTCTCGGAAGGAAACATTCTCGACCTTGATGCCGATAAATCAGGTTTAGTTGATTAATTTTCATTAAATATATTAATTACTTATACTCTCTTGTATGATTCTTGTACATGATCTATTTTATTCTATTGTACACAATTTATTTTGTCAGAAATTCAAATCTTACTTAATGGACAAACATCTTTTTCTTTTCCTTTTTTTAAATTTGTTTTATTAATATTATTTTAATGTTTATTTGCTTGTGTTGTGGCTCCCAAAATGAGAGAAGTATTTTCTGTAAAAAATAATGTTTTAGATGTGACTCCACATCCTTTTATGTGAATTTCCTGTAAAGCTTAGATTTTTATGAACAAAAGAAATTTTATTTACATTTTTGAGCAGAGAATTTTTGCATTAT
The DNA here is from genome assembly GCA_002313205.1 of Laupala kohalensis. Lineage (NCBI taxonomy): Eukaryota > Metazoa > Arthropoda > Insecta > Orthoptera > Trigonidiidae > Laupala > Laupala kohalensis. Next base: position 403,024 of record NNCF01126131.1, read on the forward strand.
AAAGTAATTAAATTAACTGACATTGAATTTTCTGAATTTAATAACTCAAAATACAATTTGTATTTATCCTTTAAATTGATATGGCATATTTTCCTTCTTTCTTTTGAGGGTGGAATTTATTAAAGATTCCTGAAGACGTGTAATGTGGGAAAACAGTATAGGTTATATGTATTAGCAGTAATGTAAATATTAAGATTGTAACTTATGTTTCAATGTTTAATATTGATTTTCATTTCTTTGAGCACATTCTTCAGATTTTTCCCCCCTTTTTTTATCCCCTTGTATATTTTTCCAAAATAAAATCATGATGGAATATTTCCTTTCAAATTAGTTCTTGTAGTAGCTTAATCACAACCTAATAATTTCACTAGGTGTATATTGATCTAATAAGAAATGTTCTGATTAAAAAATCACTTAGATGATATATTTCTAATAGTAATTTGATTGTATTGTAAATACTATGATAAGGCTCTTGCTTATTTCAATAAGCTGCTTTTTAATATCACAAACTCTTACATTCAACATCAATATAATTGGTTTTGTTAACTCATCCCTCTTGGTCTTGAAACATTTATTTAATTGTAAGATCATTGCTTATTTGAGTTCATATGTTGTATGAGGAACAGAGTCAAGTATTTGATTTTAGTTTATAAGATTGATGTATTTAATTAATCATTATCACATTACTGTTGAAATATTGTAAATTTTCAGTTGAGTCATCTTTCAGAAACTCCATTTCATACCCCCTTGAAATACTTAGAATAGTATCTTTCAACATACCCTGACCTTTATTATAGATGAAGAGAGATTTTGTTTCTCAAAGCATTGTTTTCTTGCTGACATTACTATAAACAGAAAAATATTCTTAACCCTGAATAACTATGACCTAGGCATGAGAATAACAAGTGTAAGGGGTGTTGGTGACCAGATTCTGTATTTTTGGACCAAGAAGGATTGTTAGTGCAAAATTTAAAATGTTAAAGTGTATGAATTTAATGGGACTTATTTGGAGAGATTCTTTCCATTCTTGCCACTTCCAAGTGACTCATGATCATTACATTAGTATTGTATCATTACATTTGTTGTTACTTACAGTTATTGGGGACTTACAGTTATTGTTACTTACAGTTACTTACAGTCAAGACCTCTCACTTAACACCTATGAATTTAAATAATTTAAAATTAATATGCTCTAGTTGGGTTCTTTGAAAACAGAACAGCATCGGAAAAAGCATTATTAAGTAATTCATAAGTGATATTCATGAGGTGTTTCATAAAGTGAAGACTTCATAATATAATAATTATATTAATCATGTGTTCAAACACACATCTTCACTCATAAATGCTCCTTAACAAAACAAAAATTTTAAATTAATCACATACCTAGCAATAATTTTCATATGTTCTTTGCTCAATAATGTTTTTTCTGGAGATAAGAATGTTTTCTCAAAACCAGAAACAAATTACAATTTTTTGAACACTGTAATACTGGTTTGTGCCTCCCAAAATGTAGACTGGGATGGACAATTCATCTAATTATTTCTTTACTCTTAATAAATTATCAAATAACTAATGAATTATTAAATAATTATGCTTGTGTAAACATAAAGAATAGGACTTGTTTTGACAAGTTAATTTGCTGGATCCGGACCTCCCACTTTCATCTTATAAAACAAAACTGATTGGGTTGTACTGCCTCATTTTGAAAAACACTGCAATAGAGAATGATTTTATTTCTTTTTTTAAGATATTTTTAGGTGTTGTAAATATTAATACAAGGTTGCTTTTTGTTCATTTTTTCAGGAGTGAAGTACTCTACTGGTGGTAGTGCTCTACCATTGGAATCGCCCAGAATCCCACACAAACCACCTCGACCATGTCCACCTCCTACTCCTCCTCCTCCTCCTCCCCCTGTTAGACCCAAGTCAGAGAATATAGTGGAAAGCACTGATTTGTGATTTCAATTTTTTTTTTTTTTTTTTTCTATATTGATGCTTCTATAGTTTCCCCTGAAGAAGTTTAGTTTTGGTGTCTACTAAATCTCTGGAACTAAATGGCAGAGCTTAACACATACCGCAATTAAAAAATATGAGCTTTAACAACAGTTGTGAAATCATGTTTGGGGCAGTGACAAAGATATTTGATAGAGTGCTTCTAGTTTCTATTTTATACAGGGGGTCTATTTAGTCAAAGCAGTGCCTTTCAAGTATGGAAAGGCTTACAATAATATTAAGTACTGAAGACAAACAATTTTGTGTCACACTTAAGCCGAAATAGTATTCACATATCCAGAATTAATTATTTATTTCTATATTAAAATTTGTCTGTCTAAAACTTTATTTTATTGGTATGTCTTTTAGATGCACAATTTTTTAAATGTTTGCTATGTATTTTACCACAATGGTAACAATAGTTTTAGGTTTTATAATTCTTTCTTTTGAACTTCTGTGAAATTAAAAATGCAGAACATTCCTTTCTACTTACCGTACATTCACGAAGATGTTTGCTAGACATTGGAAGCTTCTGTGTTTTTTTTCTCTTTTAAGACATTTGCATTTGAGTTATTTGGAACAGTAATAATATCTTCTATGAATTTGTCTGGTGGTACGAAAGCAGCCGATAAGCGTTGTAAATTTGTTATTCATTTGTTTTTTGTTACATGATTTTTGTATTTTATGAAGATAATATAGAGTTGTGCTCTGTGTTATCACACTTGAGAGTATACTTACCTTAAACAAGATGTTCATTTATGATATTTCTTCTATTGGAAAAATTCTGTTTAACTGTATTTAAAACAACAAACGCAGTATTGTGTATTAAAATTAATACTCTCTTGTATGAATTAACTACAATTTCCCAACTGACTGATTCATCAATAGTTCTTCCTATCAAAATATTATTTTGTTCATATTTATGTATTGTAACATCTTGGACAATCTTCTAGAATATCGATTCAATGGTGCCTAACTTAAAAGTTTGAATTAGAATGGTGTAAAAAACATAGAGGATGATACACATGTTTCAATATGAATGTTACTGACCTATTGTTAATGTGTATTTATAAATTATGTGATGTTTGTAATGAAAGTTGTGATGACATTCATTTTGTTGTGTATTATTTTGAGTTTTTATGTACATTTTTCATGTGATTGTTCATGTGATTGTTACAGTTGCCTGAATTTTGAACAAGTATTAAATGTATATAAATATATGTAAATATAATGTACAATTATTGATTTGTGTTCGTATAATTTTTGTGTAAATCCTACCTATTAGACTGTGCTGGGATATATCATTTTCTTTCAAACAGGAATGTGATTTAAATTTTAATATTATTTATTTCTATGCAATAATATCTTAAAAACTTATTTAAATAATTGATTTGATCATTTATTCTATATTATTTATTTTTTACATGTATTATTACATAAAATTTACATGTATTATTACATGTATTATTACATAAAAAGGCTCTCATAAAAAGAATAGTTGTACAATTGTAACAGCAAATTATGTCATTTCAAAAAAAATCTTTATCTTCTTCTAGATCTTGCTTTGTTTAAAAAATTGTGTGTATTGTGACATGCAGTTTTGGTTTTGACAGACTTACTTGGAAGATGAACCCACCATCTGTTTCATGGGTGCACTGAATTGACCAGATCCCCTCCCTCCTTCCAGAAGCTGTATTTTTTATGAAGGAATGTTTCTTGCATTCCTTGGAAAATGGATTTCACTTTGTGTGATGATTTTATTTGATGAAAGAGTAGATAAATGAGTGCTCTGTGTTGCACTCATTTCATGCAACAAAGATTCCTTGTATTAGGTCACCATAGTTTTTCGCAGACCCTTCCATTCAGCCCCTTTAAGTGTCAACGTGTCGTTACTGAACTGTCGGACGAGGATCGTCAGTTGGTGCAAATGATTCACTGTCAAGGCAATTTTCGATTCTCAGAATATATTATTACTATGCAATGCAAATACCTACATAGGTGCCAAATATTTTATTTTTTAACAAACATTAAATTTTAATTGAACATACACATTTAGTAGGAGAATACTTTTACTGATCAATTAGACAAAATTATTTTATGAAAAAATTAATCAAAATATTTATATGAGGGTACTGTTTTTATATTATACAAAAAAAAATTAATTCTCTTTAGTTACTTTGTTATAAAAACTGCTAACAATAATATATCAACAATTATTGAGTGACAATTAACTATCAACAATAATTTATCCTTGTGGGGTCTTTCCTCTGAGCTGAAAACATAACAAATTAGTTATCATTTTAAGTAGCAACTATTCAATTTTTGTTGATTTGGTAATGTGATTCCTCCATCATCAGAATTCCTCTTGAGACAATTTTTGGGGGTCTGCAACAAACTCCTCCGTCTCAGTGGCACTGCTGAATCAACAAGGTAATCGAGCTTAATCAGCTAAGTTATTTTTGTTTGTATAATAATAAATTGACAAATAAATAATTTATATAAGAACAGACATCGAGAGTTGCATGTCAAAACATTTTTACTCCACTTCCATGATTAAGTGAAAATACCTGCAAATTAAATAGAAATGTAAAAACTTTTAAATTGAATTTGTAAAACTAGTCACGTGTAATAAATTTAGGTGCTAACTTCTGACTGCCCTATACAGCTTAGGGCTGCATACTTTGGGTGATCATGGAATTTTTATTCTTATGTCTCAATGCCCAGACTGTCTCCCAGGTTTACTCAACGTGCTATTGAATGTATTATAGGAATATCCTGAGAGTCAAATTGGCTAGTATCAGAGTGTTTACTAGCATATCTTGTTCTGTGTGTTGAGACAGGTCTGTCAAGAGGGGAGAATAGGGAGTACATAATCTCCAGAACCCAGACAGATAAGGAAAAATATATTTAATTTATTAAAAAATTATGGACAAAAATAAAATACCTAAATATTTTTTTACAGCATAAGTCGATCTATATTTGTACTTGTATTTTGTATTAATATAAAGTTCACACATTCATATAGTATTGTTCTATTGCAAAATTGACTCCATTTCCAACAGAATTTTTTTTTTCTTGAAATGTCAATTAATAAATTTTCCATAAATGAACTATGTCGAGCGCTCAATTGGAAGTAGTTGTGTGACATTTCTCTGATCGCAAAGAGACTGCCTCAAGTTAGCTTCGGTCGTTAGAATCTTTAGGAGCGCATTTGCGAAAGAATGATAATTAGTTTTGCACCACCATGGGAATTTAAATCATCGTGTATTTGCGCGCTAGACACTAGGTCTTGGTGTGGGGACGTGAACAACCAACGAAAACGCTAGGTTTCATCGATATGGAGGAAGTATTCTGTGGTGGGAGGAAATCTGAATACGCGGCCCGTCGTCTTCTGTCACTGTTTTTCTGTGGAAGATAGCATGTAAATATATAGATTCTATCTTACTCTTTCTGTAGAATTCAAGAGAATATTCTTAGAGCCAGAAGTTTCGTAATTTCTTCATTTTTATATATTCAACATTACCTGAACCGAGATGTCAGCAGGACGTCAGTATATTTCGCTAACCGCGGAGTTGTGTGATTGTTATAATGATTATAGGTTAAAAAATAATTGAAGTCAAATAAGATTTACATGATTTAACATTCTGATCAATCTAGGATAGTTAGTGAGATTCGGATGATTGATAGTTAACTATACTATAATGTTCTTGCTTATTCTAGACAATTGCGTTGAGAATATTTTATGTAGGGTAATACTGTTGTCTGTGAGTTAATAGCTCCGCCCCCGGTTTAATGGGAATTACCTTTTGTTATATTCTCTGACAGTTTCTGTAGGGATGTGTATTTTATTTCCTTCAGTTTGATATTTTAATTACAATTAATTCTCTGGAAATGGTGAACCATCGAATTTGGTTAGTATTATAATTATTTATAAAGTAAAAACATAGTTATACAATCATTATTAGTATCACACCTTGAATAATTTTTTCCAGCATGGTTTCTGATTTCTTTTATCCTAATATGGGAGGTGTAGAAGAACATATATTCAATTTGTCACAGTGTCTCCTCCTTCGTGGTTTCAAGGTTATTGTTTTGACTCATGCTTATAATGACAGAGTTGGTGTCCGATACATGACCAATGGTTTGAAGGTATTTTTATTATATTTGTTATATTGTATTTGCTTTGATCGTTAAGATAATTCTGTAAGATTTCCAATCAGACTGTTTCCTTATGTTGTGTGATTTTTTGCAGGTATTTTACTTACCTTTGAGAGTCATGTACAATCAATGTATTCTTCCAACAATGATATGCTCCATCCCTTTATTACGATATATATTTATTAGAGAGAGAATTTCTATAGTTCATGGTCATTCAGCATTTTCTGCCCTTGCTCATGAAGCAATGCTTGTTGCCTGTTTATTAGGAATCAAGGTACGACTGTATTGGCATGATTAACTCAGAAGAACATGTGGGAAACTTAAGTGCAATGAAGTGATTCATATAGAAGTACAGTAATAAAAGAAAGATTTCAAGAATATTGAATTTTCTTTTGTTAAAAGGAGTTTTCTTTCTCTGTTAGGAAAGAATCATTTAATTTGAAACTTGTTATGGTTAGAGTGTGAACTGTATATTTTTGATTTTCAGACTGTTTTCACCGATCATTCCCTTTTTGGATTTGCTGACACATCTGCTGTCATTACTAATAAGTTATTGGAAATGTCCTTGTCAAATTGTAATTCATGCATCTGTGTTTCTCATACAGGGTCAGTTCATTTCCGTATTAAATATATTGTAATAACTTAATTATGTAAAAACTAATTTATGTATAACTTGGTACTCATGTGTTTTACAGCAAAGAAAATACTGTTTTACGAGGAAGAGTTCATCATGATCGAGTTTTTGTGATACCAAATGCTGTGGACACTGATGTGTTCATTCCAGATCCTTCAAAAAGAACTGAAGATAAAAGTAATATCCTTCTTTTTCTGTTTAATATTTGCCAACAAACTGGTTATATTTTATTTCATATCCTGTGTTTCAATTTATTTCCTTTTTCAGTTACCATTGTAATTATTAGTCGTCTTGTGTACAGAAAAGGTGTCGATTTAATGGCTCAAATTATACCTGATGTTTGCTCTAAATATCCTGAGGTGAGAATGTTTTTATCTGTGTGAAACCTATCATGTTCTGTGATCATTTTTCAGTATTCTGGGTCTTTGTTGTAAGTTGATATATATTCATTTCTTCTAATATATAAGTTGTTAAATAATTATGCTATGTATCGTTATTAGTTTCTACTGATTCACTTATATGTCCTTTCAAACCTAGGATCTATGTTTATTCATATGAATATTGGAAATTTAACCATTTCTTGATTGGTTTTTCAAGATATTATTGTAAAACTTATGACTTTTCACTCTCATTTAAGTTCCTAATATAGTTGAATACTTGGATCAAATAACAGTCCTAACATCAGGTGCCCATAAGACCATAAAATATCAGCTAATGAGAAGTGTCTGCTTTTTGCAAATTAAATTCAAATAAGTATGCATTAATGGAATTGAATGATATAACTAAATAGAAAAAAATGTGGTTGGTCAAAATTAGTTGGTTTTGCAGAAGTGTTCTTAAGGCATGGATCGATGGAAGCAAGAAGTATGATAATTTTCTAACTTCTTCCCCAACTGTCTGAAACTAAACCAGACCGTGTGAACAACGCACACTATCCTGCGGTGATAGTACCCCAAGCTCTCTTCCACTGCTATTACATTCAGGGGCAGATCCAGGATTTGATTTTGGGATAGGTCCATAAAGAAAATGACAGGGTGTTCTGGTCCCTCCACTGGAAATTTGTTTAAATTAACTTATTGAACTGAAATTTAAGACATACCCATACATAAATAGGGCATTAACTTAAATTGCAGGCTTTATAAATAATCTTTCAAAAATTTCTTTTTTTGAAATAATTTGTTTTTAGCCAAATTTTTACTTTAGACATTCCTGGAAACAAACCTATTCACTCAATATAATTATAACTAATTCACATGAAATCCAAAACGTTTGTGTTCCATCTAAAATTATAATACGTATGAAATAAAATTGATATAGTCATATTAAAAATGGATGAATGTAATAATATTAAAATATAAAGTGGGATATTGCAAATAAGGTGTATGATTTTTACCAAATGTGCGGACAGATAATCCCGCAGAAACACCCAAAAAATTTAAGTTTTCAATAAAAAACTTTCTGTCAAGGGTCAGTGTGTGGTAATGAATAATTTCCGATCGTTCACAAATCCTACATGGTTATTATTATTGATTTTATGAAATCACCAATAAAATATTTCCATTATTAATTTATTGTTTTAATAAAGTTACATTATTGCAATTACAAATTATTTGATTTATTTTATTCATTATTTACACTTTCTTGATTATCTTTCCACTGAAATTTTCTCTAGGTAATTTTCTATTAGCTAAGTGGCTCAGATCCTTGGTGGAGTGGGAGTATGCTATAAACAGTGAATTATCGCAGCCCTTTTCTCATGTTCCCATGTAGAAGTAGAAATGTATAAGAACAAAGTAATTCACATGTTTGTTCTTTGAAGAGTCGTCTTTTACGCAGATTTTATTAGTTTGTCTTGTTGCTTTCAATGGGTTATATTGATTAATGTTTTGAAGTAAAAATATCTTTCTTTTATTATTACTAAATCTACCCCTTTTTTTTTTTTTGGAGGGGGCGGTGATGACACATGCCACCTGTACCCCCCTCCCCTTGGATCCACTAATAGTTACATTTGAAATCATCTGAGCCCTGTAGGTCAATTTTATATGGACATGTAGCCTATGGAAGCTGAGAAGCATATATAGAAAGCGACAGTTAATATGCTTACATTTGTTTTGCATAAAATCTTACCAACATTTTAATGCTTATATAGATCAAGGGTAGAGATTTCCTTTGTGAAGTATAAAAATAAATATTTTGAACAAGATTGTTCTTTTCTATTAAAATTATGAGACATTTTTACTCATGTCTTTTATGTATACAAACACACAAATATTTCTCTTCATAATTGAATTATTAATGAAGGTACCTTGGGAATGAATTCCATTTCAGAATCGCCAATTTTTATTAAAAGTTACCTTAAAATGATATGAGGTAAAAAATGTACTCAAAAATCTAGAATTAGTGACCCTGTAGATTTGTTGCCAAATAATAGTTAGTCAACTGTAATATCTGGTCATTCTAGTTAAAATATATAGTTAATATTATTAATTTGATTTGTTCTCACAATCAAATTACTACATTATGTATAAACTTTAATATATCTACTTGTGTTTTTGCATCATTGCACAGTAATCAACATTTCTTAAATCTAGGTCCAATTTCTGATTGGTGGAGATGGCCCTAAGTGTTGGTTACTGCAAGAAGTTCGAGAGAGATGTGGTTTACAAGATCGGGTTACTTTACTTGGAAGTCTTGAGCACTCAGAAGTTCGTGGTGTGCTTAATAAAGGACACATTTTCCTTAATACCTCTCTCACAGAAGCATACTGCATGGCTATTGTGGAAGCTGCTTCTTGTGGGTCAGTAGTTAGGCCATTAATTGTCAGAATTTTAATTTAGAATGAAGTGAGACAATAACTAAAAAATCAGTCAGAAAAATATAAAATTTTGTGTTTTTAATAAAGCAACGATGCTATTAATGGACATAATATTTTGTAATTCTGAGACATGAAGTTACAATTTGGTCTGATTTCACATGGTATGACATTTGTTTTATAAATATATTGCAATAGTTACTTGGATTATTATATAAACTTAATGAATGTTATTGTTTTTATTTGTAGTTGTTTTTCTCTTGCAATAATATGTTTATTCTTTTATCCATTTACATTTTGTATTTTATTTGATTATTCAAATATTATCTTCTTTTTATAGGCTTCAGGTGGTTAGTACTTGTGTTGGAGGTATCCCTGAAGTTTTACCACCTGATTTGATATACTTGACAGAACCCAATGTCCCAGGTTAGAATATACATTAATGATTAGCCATATTAGAGTACATTTCTATATAACTATGTTGCTTAGTTAAGTGACAATTTTACTAATTGTGTTGAATCATGTGGTTCAAATCATTAAATTATTAATTAATCAGTATAATATACAAGAGCATATACAAAGTTTCCATACGTACAAATGTATCCCGCAGTTGGTAATTTATTACCTATGAACGGCTGTGATGATACTTACTAACCAAAATAGTAAAAGAAATTATACATTTTTTTTCACCGACATTAAATTGTATAATTAATTTGAAATCACAGAGGTAAGACTATCAATTTGTATGCATCCCAAATCTGTTCTACAATTAATAGGTTATTACATCAAATGTGTAGTTCCAGTTTTTTAATACATATTATGTATTATTTATGTAGATTTTAATATATTCCTGATTCAGTTTTAATTTTATTTAAATTCAGTTTCAGTTTTATTAATTTTCAGTTTTAATTTAAAAAATTATCCAAAAATTAAATATACGCTTCTTATGTATTACATAATAAAGAAAAATTATTGCCAATTATTAACAATGATGCTTCATGTCTGCCCTTCTGAATGTAAATAGTAAAGAAAAACAACACAAGTTTTTTAGCTAGCACACAGTTTAATTTTGACTCAAGTTAATAAAATAAAATACACATGTTACAATTTCATAAAGCAATTTGGATTATAAACACACAAAACTACTAATTTAAATCAGTCACTCTAGTAATGATCTAGCTCACCTGACTAAGTCTTGAATTGGAGACTAAACATAGTGTTACTTTTATGTGTTTAGAATGCAAATTGTTTTTTTTCTTTTATGAAATTGTGACAGGTGTATTTTATTTTATTAACTTGAGTCAAAATTAAACTGTCTGCTAAAATACAAGTTGTTGTTCTTCACTAATTAAATTATTGTCAAACCTTCATTTCTCCAAAAAGACAAGTAACTATTTTGTACCAATGTATAACATATTCTAAGGTATCAAGTTGGAAATCGGTAAAGTACGTAATTTACATTTTTTAAATTCTTTTAAATCAAAAATATGTTTTTTTATTTTAAAAATAATCTTGTTTTTTTTCCAGTCCTAGTATTTTTATATTATTGGTTTCTGTGTGTGTCAACGTTTAGGATCATGTGTGTGCCAGTGTAGTTTAGGATCATACTTGCATACTTTTAGGCTAATATATACTGAAGATATAATACAATATCTATTATATAATGAAGGAACAGAAATTTATACCACAATTATTTATCATTGTTTTTTTTATTAATGTTTTTATTGATAGGGCTAAATCTGCCTTAGTAATCTGAAATTCTTCTGAAGAAAGAACATTATTCTTCGAATGAATTCATGGAAGATGGATACTGATAACCTTTCAGTACATATCATTTCATTAATAGTAGCCACAATTTTCTTCTTCTTTGTTTTGTATTGATGCCACTTGTTTACCTTGATTTCCTTTGTAAACATATGTCATGAAATCTAATCTATAGCTGCTACAAATCATGTTAAGGAAGTACTATGATTTGCACTTTAGACTTTGTCTAGCTGAAAACAAGAAGGAAATTCCAAACAAAAATGTAGTAGAAGTACATTGATGCACACATTATTATTCATATTCTTGACAGATAAATCTTAAACATAAAAGCAGTTATTGTGTTTTCTTTATATTTACATGTATGGATTTATTATAATTATATATATTATGCATCATATTTTTTTAAATTCTAGACTTAAGCTTCCAGGATATATTTTTGTTGATGCAGACAAACATGTGCATTAATTTAAACTCTGACAAGATAAGTAGGATACTTTGAAATTTCTGTGGATATCATTGAGGTTATTAATTTCCTAAAAAAACAATAAACACAATTCCTCAGAGTCAGTTCCAATATTCTTCAGTTCTGGTTGTTTGGTTCTTGGTTCCGGTTCCCAAAAAAGAATAGCTTTAATCAACAACCAACATACATAAATTTGATGAATAATTGTTAGACAAATCGAACTATCTAGTTTTTATTTCCCATTCTACTTTTTGAGTTAACATAAATTTGAATTATATTTTTAATGTATCTAAAACATATTGAAGTTTCTTAATTGCTTTATTTTATATAGGAGACCTGTTTATTGAAATGTAATTTTTATATTTCTTTGCTATTTTATGGTATGTCCTCTCCTTTATATCAAAACTTTTAAACTACTGTGTTGTTGTATTTTTGTTTAACCATAGGCTATGAAGATGTATTGACTTGACTAGTTCTGCTATTTATATTTTTATGGTTTTAATTTTGCAACAATATTATTTTCACATTAAATCAGCAAGATGAAAGGAAATGCAATAAATTTAGTTTAATAGAAGTACGTAGATAAGCCAAATTACCTAGCTTTCCTTAAACTGGTTTACTCTTGTCCTAGGACACATTGCGTCATTGTATTCTCAAATGTATTGTCACAGTTTTGAGAATTGGAACCAACCCATCCCTTGACATATATTAATTATAAGTTTGGTCAAATGAAGCCATAGTATTTACATGGAAAATGATTGTATGAAAGAAGCAATTGTTTTGAGCTATTCACATGTTTGGATTGGTGTTTTGTATTATAAAATTCACTGTGATGTTTTCATATTGCAATAACAGTAACGATATTTCAGATGATTAATGACGATTCAGAATGATATTTTGATATTACATAATATTGCACAGATTTTGGGAATCTGTATGCTGACCTTCAGACAACTAGCATATGATGTCGCTGCATGGCAGTCTGAGACCTTGTTATTCTTGTATGTATGAGAAATTTGTGTGAATCCTCTTAAATGCACCTTCTTTATGTTAAGTTCATTTGTGTTCTGTGAAAAGTTTGCTGGGATTTTTATATTTATATAGTGTTTTGATGTTGGCATTCCTTTCTTTGAAAGCACTGCTGTGTGGACTTGATATGGCAATAACTGACTGGAAATGTGGTAAAGTTGTGCCACCATTCAAATGTCATGAAAGAGTTAAGTCTTTCTATAGCTGGATGGATGTAACCAGACGAACAGAAATAGTTTACAATTCTGTTGCTAAAGAAAAAGGCAAAACTGTTGGAGCACACTTAAGGAGGTTTAGTAAATACTTAGTATCTTAATATTTTATTTGATATAGAACATTGGATGTAAAATTATAAAATGTTTCTTTTAGTTACATGAGAAGCGGTGTGTGGCCCTTTCTCCTTGTTGTGTCTTTCTGTCATCTACTTCTAACTTTTTTAAATTGGCTGGTTCCTGCTGAGGTAAGTTTTTCTTTCTTGTCATCTTCTATGATAGATTTTAGACATCAAACTATCATTAATATTGTAAATACACCTCAACTGCTCTTGTGTTCAAATAGCTCAGATAAATAAATTCATTCATTTTCCAAACCCTGAAATTCATCATAGTTTTACGATAAAAGGTGATCCTAGTGTTAAAAGCTGTAAACATGATTTATAAAACCATTTAAGAGAAAGATTTGATGCAATTGATGTGAATTTTTCAGCCATTATCACAAAATTTTCAAAATGTTAAGGATTATGCTAAACACTTTTTCTATTATAAAGATTTTCAGAATTTATAATATATCTATATGAATTATGGTTTTCAGTTCAGACCACCAAAATTTAATATTTGGTCACACTTGCACTGGCTGAACACTTGTAGCTGAACTAGCATGAATTTTGTGATATGCAATAATATTCTTTCTCAAATTGCTATCGACTTTTAGAAAAAAATTTATTAAAGTTGGTAGTTTGGTAATGTTGGTGTATAAAGTATGTACATTCATAAATTTAATCCTTTCTTTTCTCTGATTTAATAAAGAACAAAACAACATAGTGATTATTTCAGACACTTGCATCATCTAAAAGCTTATGAATGGATTGAAATGAACCCTTCATGGTTGTATTTCTTAAGGTTGGGAGTAGGATCTAAATTCTGTTTTGGTAAAACATCAAAATATTGGAGAATGTGATTCCATAAAGGAACAGTTTTATTGTAATGAACATTTTAGTAGACTGTTAATATCTATGCAAATTAAATATTATTAAGTTTCTCATTGTCCCTGTTACAGAGAATTGATATCGCCCGGGACATGTCTTCCCCTATGAACCTAACCAAATATTTCAAGCATGAGGGTGATCTCGAATGGAATACAAAAAGAAAAAGGTCCTGACGAAGGGTGTGGTGAAATTAAATAGAAATATTTTAATAATTATATTATTGTAAAATAAAACTATTTTCTTGTTATTTTCTATATTTTCAAATAATTGTTTGAACCTCATCTAGGGAAAGTTGTAACTGTACCTTAATTTTCTTATTGATTGTTTCTCATTGTAGATGAAACTTAGACTTTTTGAGGATTTTTTGATCCGCAAAATCTAGACCTTGATTTTTATGTATTTGAATTAAACACTTTAACAAACAAAATTGGAGATTATAACTCGATGAGTTTGTGAGTTATAGCAATGATTCAGAAATTCATATTTTGCCCCTATTTATCCTATTAAAATTGTCAAAGTGAATGACGATAAATCAGGAGCAACTTAATCCTGCAGACCTGACTATAAAGTCATATTATGTTGTTGGCTCAACTTCCCGTAGTCATCGACGAAATTGGCGCTCAACAAGGAGCAGAAATGATGGACTTTTTATGTCCAAAAGTGATCAATCCAGCAGTGATCACGGCGATTCTCCCGGGGATGGGACCACAGTAGGGTCTGACTTTATAGTCAACAGGAAAAAATCCAGATATCGAAAAAAGTGCGGATAAACACCAGACTATGGCTCTTTCCTGGAATCTGAATGGCATTCATGTCCGTTCAGAAGATCTCAAGCTCTTACTGTCCCGTCGTTATCAAATAGTTCTTCAGGAAACAAATCTCTTACCAAAACACTCGTGGCTATATTTGTTATAGGGCGGACTTAGAAGACGGTCTGCGTGTACTTGGTGGTTTCGCTGTGCTCGTAATCGCTTTAGTCTGCCCAAAAAGTCTCTATAACTAGCGTCTTTCAAATCGTATGTATGAAGGTGAACCTACAATCCCTTACATTTACGATATGTAATATGTATATTCCCCCTGGACAATTTTTCACGAAGAAGGATCTTGGTGGTCTGATGGACCAGTTGCCCCCCCCCCCCTTTCTCATCGTCGGGGACTTAATGCCCATAACCCCGATATGGGGTTCTTCTCACAACTGCCCCGAGGGTGATATAATTGTTAGATAGCCGGATATAGCGCTTCTGAACTCGGGCCGCTCGACACTTCTGTACAGCCTCGCGACCTTTCTCGGTGCTCGACTTAGCTATCTGCAGTTCCTCCCTTTCCCCAATCTTAAACTGGACAGTTCTCGACGATCTGTAAGGGAGTGACCACTACTCGATTCTTATACATATGAACGTTTTTTTTTGCCTCTCGGTAACTCGCCTCTCTCAGTGGATATTGAAAAAAGCAGATTGGGATATGTATGAACGTAACATCTATCTTTCTGATGAGCATTTCGCCGATGTGGATGCTATGGGATCTCAAGTCGCTTATGTCGCCATCCCTAAGTCACGTAACTAAAGGCGTTACCCAGTTCCATGGTGGAATTCGGACTGCGCAAAGACGGTCAGCGCTACAAAGAACGTTTCCCACTAGAAAATCTCATTGAGTTTAAAAGGTGCAGAGCCAGGGTAAAACGAACTCTTCGAGAAGTAAAGCTCGCTTCACACGATGCATTTTACACTCCAATATAGCATGCTATTATTGCTTTCTATGTCCTTCGATGTCTGTGATTCTTGTTCTGCAGTGTGGGCTTCACACTATACATTTTACCATGACAGTTCGGGAAACTGATCATGGTTGTCGCACAGATTGTTCATCGAAGACATTTAGAAATTAGCGCTGATTAACTGAAATAATACTGCGAATAAATGATCGTAATGACAAAGTTTTTTGGTGTTATTACATAGTGGCAAACGGAGTGTTAAAAGAATCTTTCTTGACGATCTGTAATACACCAAAAAATGTCAAATAAAATGTATTTGTGATATTTTTCTTAATAGTGATTTCATTTGTTGATTACTTGTTTTCTCCAATAATTTGTTTTAATGATTGTTGTAATCTTAAGATTACTCAGTTGCATCACTTAAAATAATGTATAATTTATCTCTGCAAATAATAGTTAACACAAGGTTCGGTTTTGCAATACATTATAAATTAAATATAATAACTGATAACATTTGTTGCATTTCTGAATGTATGTGTGTTAAATTAAGTTGCCTTTAATAAAGATAATCATAATATAAATATAATATATAAATTTATTGTCAAAACAGTACAAACTGTGCAGGACAATAAACTAATTTACTCTCCGGAAGCAAGCAAGGGACCATCCCATCAATTCCGATCAAGGGCCCTAAGGCAGAGGTGGATTCAAAAATTTAAGCAAAAATTCCTAGATAAGATAAAAAGTTAGCTGAGTTATAATACTAATAGAATGTCATTGTGTTTGTAATTTAACACACACAATTGATAACACTAAATTCATGATGTATTATTACAATAAACATGTCCCTAGACAAAACCTAGAGAATCTGTATAAGAAATCCGCCTCCACCCTAAGGAAGATAGGAGAAAAACCAGACCCTACGGGCCTCATTGGCGAATCACGGATGAACGAAGGTGAGCTGAGTATCCTCGACATGCGATCGTTCACGCTGTTCCTGTTGACAGCGGCCAGGATGGGGCTACAGAATTAATGTACACAACCGTGCCAAAGTTGAGTACACATAAAACTAAATTAATATGAGCCATAAGACAACACAATCATGCAAGAAAATAGTTTTTGAAATTGTTATAAGTTATTTNGTACAAGACAGTTTTAACTTTTATTAAAATCAAAAAACTTTTTTAAACTAGAAGCACTGGTGCAGGAGGTAGTTTTTAACCGCGGGTTTGAAGAGATTCAATTTCATAATAACTTTTATATTCTTGGACAGGGAATTGTATAGATGATTCCCGAATGATTGGACCTTTTTGGAAAATAGTGGTTGACACTCTAGGGCGATGAATATTATTACTCTTGCGAGTATTGTGTTCGTGAACGAGACTGTTTCGTATGAAGCAAGGGTGGCACTTCAGTAATTCGGTCTTGTCAAACACGACCGTTTCATAGATATAAATGCAGGGAAGTGTTAAGTTATTTAATTCCTTGAATAAATGTTTACAAGAGTTTCGGGGGTGAGATTTACAAATTATTCGAACTATCCTCTTCTGAATTCTGAACGTTTGAATGCTCTGACCGGAATTGCCCCAGAAGGTAATGCCGTAACGTAAATGGTAGTAAACGTTTGCAAAATATACACAACGGGAAATACGTGGACCAACTACGTTAACTAAAATTCGGAATGCGTAACACAATTTGCTTAATTGGGAATTAACATTGTCAACGTGACGATTCCATGTGAGGTTTTCTTGAATATGGGGTCCTAAGACTTGTATTCGTAACAGTTTTTAATAGTGTTCCGTTCACAGAAAGAGAAACCTGGGGTGAAGATATTGTGATACTATTGTAAAATGACATAGACACTGTTTTGACAGTGTTCACAATTAAACAATTTGCATGGAACCAAGCCGAAAGGTTAGACAAAACTTTTTGAGCGTTGGCGTGTTTACATAGTAAATTAAGTGTCAGCAAAAAGAACCATTTTGCAATCTGATGTGAAGGATGACATGTTCACATACAATAAAAAGATTATAAGGCCGAGAATTGAACCTTGGGGTACTACGCAAGTAAGTAACTTTGTTTCTGAAAGACAACGCTTAAGTATTTTATTTTTAGTATAGGATATTTCGACAGTTGAGATCTATCTTTTAAATAAGAAGTTAGCCGTTGATATGGAAGTCCAGGAATGCCTAAAGAATGCAATTTGGAAATGAGAATTGTGTGATCGATGGCATCGAATGCTTTGGATAAATCAAGAAAAACATCCTGAGGATTTTCTCCACGGTCTAGAGATGTGGTAACATCGTTTAAGAAAGAAAATATGGCGCTTGCAGTGGAAAAGGATTTCCTAATACCGTGCTGATCGTCAAAGAATGTTATTTTTTTATACAAATCTAGAAGACGCTTATAGAACAATTTTTCTAGGATTTTTTAAAAAGTTGGTAGTAGAGATATTGGTCGGTAATTTCCGATATTAAGTTTGTTTCCTTTCTTGTGTAAAGGTTTTAAATATGTTAGGAAACACCCCTTCCGATAAAGAACTATTAAAAATGTTTATGAGTGGGTTTAAATATAGCGTGGGACGAAGATTTAACAATAAACTCGGGTATATCATCTATGACTGTGGACAAATTTGTTTTTTAATGAGCTGATGATTCTGATGATTTCACTGGCGTTAGTTTCAGAAGTGAACGTAGAATTCGGTACGTGGGTGGATATAATTGGACATTGATTTGGATATAGAGTTCGTTTTTTACTTATTTCTGAGAAGTAAGAATTAAAAAAATTTGTGATTTCCTGAGGATTTGATACGATTTTTACTACCATTAAAGAAATTTAATCTTCGCGATTTTCAGAAGTTGACGTGTAATTTTTAACAATATTCCACGTGACTTTTATACGGGTGTTCAATTTTAGTAACTGCCTGTCGTTTTCCATAACTTTAGCTGCATAGACTACTTTTCAAAGAATATTCTTACGAAAATAATCATGGAATTCGGATGGTTGATTATAAAGTTTTGAAAGATAATATAAATGGTGTTTGTTTTTTTTGAGGAAATTCTTATCCCTTTGGTGATCCATCTATTGTATTTCTATGTGTTAACTAAACTTGCGTTTTATGGGAAAATTAGAGCTGTAATGTATTGAAATAAATATAAATAAATAAATTTATTGACAAAAAACAGTACAAACTGCGTATGACCACGTGGAGGGAAAAAAAAACTAATTTACTCTCCGGAAGCAAGCAAGGGACCATCCCATCAATTCCGATCAAGGGCCCTAAGGCAGAGGCGGATTCAAAAAATTCAGCAAAAATTCCTAGATAAGATAAAAAGTTAGCTGCGAGTTATAATACTAATAGAATGTCAATATGTTTGTAATTTTAAGCAAAAAATTACATGTAAGTTATTATCGAACTATAGATTATTCTGAGTATAGTGCTTAAAAATTGAAATAACACTAAATTCACGATTTATTGTTACAATAGACCCGCCCCTAGACAAAGCCTAGAGAACCTGTATGATAAATCCGCCTCTACCCGAAGGAAAACCGGAGAAAAACCCGGGCCAGGATGGGGCTACAGAATTTATGTACACAAACGTGCCAATGTTGAGTACACATAAAACTAAATTAATATGAGCCATAAGACAACACAATCATGCAAGAAAATAGTTTTTGAAATTGTTATAAGTTGTTTAAAAAGTACTACAGCAATGGCGTGATAAAGCACAAGACGAATTTAACTTTTGTTAAAATCAATAAATTCTTTTACAGTGTAGAAGCACTGGTGCAGGAGGTAGTTTTTAACCGCGGATTTGAAGATATTCAATTTCATAATATCTTTTATATTCTTGGGCAGGGAATTATATAGAACGATTCCCGAATGGTATGGTCCCTTTTGGCAAAGAGTGGTTGACACTCTAGGGCGATGAATATTACTACTATTGCGTGTATAGTGTTCGTGAACGAGACTGTTTCGTATAAAGCAAGGGTGGCACTTCAGTAATTCGGTCTTAACAAACACGACCGTTTCATAAATATAAATGCAGGGAAGTGTTAAGATATTTAATTCCTTGAATAAAGGTTTACAAGAGTTTCGGGGGTGAGATTTACAAATTATCCGAACTATCCTCTTCTGAATTCTGAAAGTTTGAATACTCTGACCGGAATTACCCCAGAAGGTAATGCCGTAACGTAAATGGGAGTAAACGTTTGCAAAATATACGCAACGGGAAATACGTGGACTAACTGCGTTAACTAAGATTCGGAATGCGTAACACAATTTGCTTAATTGGGAATTAAGATTGTCAATGTGACAATTCCATTTGAGGTTGTCTTGAATATGGAGACCTAAGAATTTTGTATTTGTAACAGTTTTTAATTGTGTTCCGTTTAAAGAAAGAGAAACCTGGGGTAAAGATTTTGTGATACTATTGTGAAATGACATAGACACTGTTTTGTCAGTGTTTACAATGAGACGATTTGCATGGAACCAAGTCGAAAGGTTAGACAAAACTTTTTGAGCATTGGCGTGTTTACATAGTAAATTAGTGTCATCAGCAAAAAGAACCATTTTGCAATCTGATGTGGATGATGACATGTCGTTCACATACAATAAAAAGAGTATAGGGCCGAGAATTGATCCTTGGGGTACTCCGCAAGTAAGTGGCTTTGTTTCTGAAAGACAACGCTCAAGTATTTTATTTTTAGTATAGGATATTTCTACTTGTTGATATCTATCTTTTAAATAAGAAGTTAGCCATTGATGTGGAAGTCCACGAATGCCTAAAGAATGCAATTTGGTAAGGAGAATTCCGTGATCGATGACATCGAATGCTTTGGATAAGTCAAGAAAAACACCCTGAGGATTTTCTCCACTGTCTAGAGATGTGGTAACATCGTTTAAGAAGGAAAATATGGCGCTTGTTGTGGAAAAGGATTTCCTAAAACCGTGTTGATCGTCAGAGAGAATGTTATATTTTGATAAAAAATCTAGAAGACGCTTATAGAACAATTTTTCTAGGTTTTTTGAGAAAGTGGGTAGTAGAGATATTGGTCGGTAATTTCCAATATTAAGTTTGTTTCCTTTCTTGTGTAAAGGTTGAGATAAATAGGTGTGTAAAGGTATTGTGTAAAGGTATTGAGATAAATACATTGAATTTGTCGTTGGTGTTTCGGCAATTGTAAGCATCTTTCCATGTTTCTTCACGCAAATAATTTATAAATATGGATAGATTTGTGCCGTTAAACTCTCTTGAAAACTTGTAAAGGATTTTAAGTGGTTTTAGTTTATCATTAATAGTCAATACTTGAGCAAGATGTTCTCTGTATCCGGCAATAAACACTTCAGAGAGATACGAGATTCTATTGTTGACTATAATTTGATCTAGCAATGTTTGAGATGAGCCGGAGAGACGAGTGGGGTCGTTTATCGTAGTAATAAGGTTGAAGGAGTCGATTCGATTCTTGAATCGATTAATTGGTGAATGTGCAGTGTCGGATATACTCAGGAAATCGATGTTGAATTCACCACTTATAACGATAGATTTAGTAGTTTTGTGTGTGATATGTTTTAAAACAAATTCGAAGTTCCGAAAAAATATGTCAAGATCTGATTGAGGAGCTCTATAAACATACAAAACAGTACCGGTGTCGTTCAGATTAACTGCAGAAAATTCGAACACACTATCTACGCAGAAGTTCTCGTAGCCTGGCAGCGGAGAAAATAAAATATCATTACGAGCGTAGATTCGCCTACCTCCGTGGGGATTTCAATAATAAATAAATGGGAATAAATGAATAAATTTGAATAAAGTGTGCTTATTAATTAGGAAAGCGAAAATACTGTGTTCTTCGTCGGTGATGTGCTAGCTTCCAACTGTAATCCACGATTATTTGTTTCAAATACATTGTATTTAGTTTACTTTAGCGATAATTCATCAGTGCTAGTCCTATTTCGAACGGTTGGCCATCACAGTCACGGGACGAGACTCGTAGTTGTTTTTCATTGCATGCAAAACCAACTATGCATGCAAAACTGCACGAAAAATAGAACATGAACTTTTCCTATATCTTTCACGCCAGACTGCAGCTTAGACAGCAATGACGTCATTTTCTGTCATTCGAGACTGGACGGCAGACTTCATGGAACAATGTATGCAATTTTGGAGCACAAGATGTATCGTTAGAAGCGAGCTTAAGTCTTCGTGCTGGAAAATTTACATTTCATCTCTTAGAAGCCCAACTCCATCAGTCGTATGGGGGATAGTTCGCAAGATTCAAGGTTCGAAGTCCTCTTTTTTCCATCCCCGGTCTCAATGTAAATGGACAGCTTCAAGCTTCACCTGAAATCGCTGAGGAATTTGCTTCGGTCTACGAAAGAGTCTCTTAACTCCTGTAACATCATGACACTGACTATTCAGAATCTAATAAGCCGTCAAGCAGTTCAAAATTTTGCGCAGCACCCTTTGTTGGGTTCCTGCGCATATGGGTATTATTGGTAACGAAGAAGATGCAGCGAAGCGGGGAACACAGAAGGCAGTCCCTGTCGTTTCAACTGTTGACACAAAGTTTGCTATAAAATCGTCTATTGTAAAGACATGGCAAGCCGAATGGGAAAATTGCACCTTCCAGCTGAGGAAGGTAAAAGAGTCCGGGAAGACCAGGTCGTCTTAATCCTGTGCGAACACACGTGAAGAAGTGATCCTTACACGTCTTCGTATTGTCCACTGCTACCTTACCCATGGTCATCTCTTGCGTGGTGAACCTCCCCCCATCTGTGAGACTTGCAACACAACACTTACCATGGAACACATTCTCTTGGAGTGTCTCAAATATATTACTAGCCGACGGAAACACGATCTATCTCACATATTGGGATGTTTACTTGGGTAAAATGACTTAGATGTACCTTTTTAGATTTCTTCAGGAAGGTGGCCTTCCACTCAGTATTTATTTGTACTTAACTTAAATCCATAAATGAATCGGGACTCCTCCCTCAAGTTCTCAGGAGGGATTGGTATTACATCCTTCTTTCTTTTACTATTCCATTAAATTTACATCTCCCTTCTTTAAATTTACATCTTTCTTTGTTGGGATTTATGGTAAGTCAGGAGAATTTTTAGTGGGTATGGTCGAGTTATTGGGCGTGTCCCACACACGACAATCATGTTGACTCTCCCTTGTGCGTAACAGCATTTTCCCTATCTGTAAAAAAAAGTTAGGGCTCGAATGACCCCTATGTCGGCGAGCCGTAAATCCCCAATAAAAAAGTATTTTATTAAATTTCCTTAAAAGAATTAAAAAGTTCCTTCCGGCACAAGATGCTCGCGTAACCGCCGTGAAATGACGCTGCCACGATTGAATTTAATTCCTGACCCATGACACATTTATCTAGCGAAATAGTATCTTGAACGTATTTGCCGCCAGGGACTGTCATAAAATGTTAGTTCGAGTGATGGATACAACGAGTCTTCTGTTTTCTTGAAATTAATTATCTCTTTATGTTACCACACGTATGTGTAACGGATTGCATAACCACTCTTTCTAATTCCGGCCGTCGTCGCACTTCTCAATCCGTAAGATCCCCTGTTACAGAGTTATCTGCAATTTTACTACTGCTTATTAGCTCTTCATCTCCTTCAATTTGCTGGATTTTTGTTTGTTCAGAGTAGCAGTATGGATCAGAGAGCTCAGCGTAAGCATTTTCATTTGATGTATTCGATGTTATATTGGAGCATTTAATATGCTGAACAAAATAAATCAACTTTTTTGAATCCATAGTTACATTGCAACCTTTTTTTGATACGCCAAAAAAATGTTTTCAACGGTATTTCTGGAGCAGGATGTAGAAAATATATTCAATATTTTTAAAAACTTTAAATGATACCAAACTGGACCTTCCTCTTTACTTTGTGAGTGTATTATTTTGAATACGAAGTTTCCTTATTTTCAATGTGATGTTTATTTCTAGGGATTGTTGAAAATATTACTTTAACGGCTCCCTATCGGGAAAATGTTCCCGGCGAAAGTTACATATCCTCCCATAGAACCTGAAATAAAAATTGAGGGTTATTATTTAGGATTGTTAAGTTACCCTCTCCTCCACCACTGGCACTGGTCCAGTTTTAGAACGGAAGTGTGTGTGTGTGTCCCCAGGGGACTTAATCTAATAAGTACGTGTTTGGCAAACACGGGGCCCCGAGCAGAGTTTGGCATTATTTCCACTTTCTTGTGCGAGGCTCCTTCCTTTCTCTTTCCTGACCTTCCTTGGTCACCTCTTATTCTTTTTGATCCCGACGCTTGTAGGTTGCGAGGGCTTTCATTTTCCTCGTAGTAATGTTTTGATGTAATGATATATGTTTTGATATGTTGTAATTCAGGACGGTTTTTGTTGGGTATGGTTGAGTCATTCAGCGAGTCCCACACGCGGGGAGAGTCATGTTGGCTCTGTGTAGTGCGTAACTGCACTTTCCCTACCTGTACAAAGTTTTAGGGCTCTAATGACCTAGATGTCGACGAGCCGTAAAGCTTCACAAAACAAAGGGTATGTGTCCCTTAAAAAACTTTTTTTTTCTAGGATGCTTAGATATTTTAATGTCTCGACGTAAATGGATCATCATGTTTATGAAATCATTGGTAAAGTCTCTGATTGGTTGGTCATATGTGAAAAAATTATATAGGACTTTTCCGGTAAATATCATTTTTCATGGGTTCCACTCACTACTTTTGACTTCTGAAGAGACCTGAAAGCGCCGATCTGAGAGCATTATACGAATTATTTTGACAATGCTATAACAGGAGGCAGTATACAGATTTTTTATATCATTATTCCCTTGATGAGAAACAAAAGTGTGTGTTGCGGAATTGATATTTGGTTTCAGAATCAAGTAAAATATACTACACTCTTCCTCGCTTTGAACCCAAGACTACGGTTACCTTACAATGTGCTCTAAAATGAATTTGAAGCGTCCGGAGTAACATGGTTTATTTTTGTCTCAGAAGATAACTATTATTTAGGTATTTTACAATTAATTCTATGGTACAATTTTTTAGTTCGTTGGTTGCAGACACCATCTTTAGAGAAGACAAAGGCAAACACCGTGTAAATATAAAACAAATCTTCTGTATTTCATTTTGTTACAAATTTTTATCTCTTTTTAGAATGTCATGGACCTGTGGACAAATTCAAAACGTTATTAGTACATTCATAGGTGAAAGATAATATTCCTAAAAATTATAATTAAACAGGTCTTTTTCTTTCAGTCATCTTACATCAAATGTGAAATAAAGTTCATGTTTAAAAATTAGTGTCGAGACTAGATATCGATGGAACAAATTCTAATGTCCATTAAAAAAGATGTGTCGGTGTTTCAATCCCGATTGTAGCGACATCCGCGTGGTAAATCAGACTGGATCCAGACAGATGGTCCGATCTCATCTTTCATTTGGAGAGAATCGGGAAGTATAAATCTGCTAACCTAGGTAGTACAGTACTATCCCACAGTTTTTTCAGTTTTGTTCCAAGACATTGCGGAAGTCCATAAGCGACACAATATTACGTAAGAAATGAATTGTTTAATATCGTATATGCATAGAATAAATAAAGATGAATGTTTGTTTCGACGTTTGAAGTTTTAGGCGAAATTGTGTGAAATGGTATGGAGGGATACACATATATAACACATACCAACTCCCATTTCACCACATTAGGTGTATATTTTCGTAAAATCCTTTCTTAGCAGATTTCTACACCCTAAAAGGAATCTGACATTTTTCAAGTTTTTAGGCTTCGTAGTTTCTGAGGTTTCGTGATTAGTCAGAGATATTTCGCTTTATATATACCTAGATTTTTAAAGCTTGAAATGTAATTTTTTTATGAGAATCAAAATATTGTGTAACAAGCAAATAAATGTCACCCATTAGCTTTCTTTGTCGGGCAATATTTTTCCGAACCCAATCCTGTGCCGGCGTGATCGATCGAAAGTGTGTATAAAATGGCCTGCGGGTTAAGATAAGTTGGACAGATGAATTAGTGTATACTGTATTCTGTATTCTCCCTCTCACCGTGGGCTTCAGGATAGGGACGTCTATTTTCTGGCTGGCTCGGCAAGCTCATTGGTTCTGGCTGAGCAGTTGGCCTTCAGGGCAGCGGGAACTACCTTGAAAGGTTCTTCTTTGAGATCTTCGTTTGGAGGATCTTCTTTCTTTACCGGAGTCGCTAGTTCGGTTGTTCTTGCGCTCGCTGAAACATGGCAATTTACCATTTAGACTATTTACAAAATAACTTTTGGTGACTCGTGTCAACACAAATGATGAATATGAAGCACGTATGCAAAGTGAGAATTGTGATTTTCTGAAGTTGAAATGAAATCAGGGCAAATAGAATTCAGAAGAGGGATCTTAAAGAAAAATGGAAATCAAAAAGGGAATTAGGCAACTGACACACCCACATACAAGAATCGCCCAATAAATGATTCCCCGCAATGTTTTTTTCTCACAAATTACACAAAAATTACAATTTACATATATGAAACACTGGCGTATTATCTCTAAAGAGATTATGAGGAAAAATAAATTTCTACGGCGTTTCTCCACCAATTCACTAGGACGTGTATGTCCTGTCAGAACCAATCTTTGCTCTGCTTATGGTGCCGTGTTTTCTCGGCACTAATCATTCTTGGTCATCCTCAAAATGTTTTCCACGTGTGCTATCCTTTAGAGGTCCAAACGTCTGAGGGAACTAGATTAGGGCTTGTACGGCGTATGGAGTATTACTATCCAACCCAGTTTTTTTGATTTGTTCAGAAGTTCTCAAGACATCGCGGAACCCATCTTGGACAAACATGGGAATATCCAAGAGCGTGAATAATTGCAACTTTTCTTTCTTTGCTTACTGACAGCTCTGCCCATTACCTACTGCCCATTACCGCGATTTCCAGAATCGCGTTCTGAAATTATCATCCTCTTTGTCCAGTGCATAACAGTACTCCTGTCGACCGTAGATTCTCCGTAGACATTGCAAAAAAGTTTGCGGAAATTTTCCACTGTTTCATTCTCTGCTAGCGAAAATTCAATTACAGCTCGTCGTTTGTAACCGATATTAGACGCAATTTTGATAGCTTTTTCCAGATGTGCTATCTGCAGGAAAAAACAAAACTTCAAACTAAAATTTCATATTCCTAGATTTCTTTTGGTTGAGAAATAAAAGATAGAGCATTACTTATTGGGCAGTACGTGTACAACAAAATACAAAATATTTTTCAAAAGGAAAATTTCTCTTCAGGGAATGTCCTACTGAAAAGCTCATCGAGTATCACACTCGACGTAATCCGGAGGAAAAGTAGATTTACAAGATCAGTGACTTGACAAATTGTCGTAAGAATAGGAAAAGATAGTCATTTCGCCAGTATGCTCATGGGTCCTATTCACACCGGAATTCTACAATCCGGTCTTCAGCTACTAGGCGACCTGAAGACACGTGTCTTGACGATTCAATTGTCCGTCATACACTCACGGTCTCTTCGTGAATTTCCCCGTTATTAGTTTGCATCGGCTGTTGGTGAAGATCAGACTCAGTACGCTTCATCGTGTACTAAAACACCGCAAAATGATATTGGTATACCGTACTTCTACTGTACAAACATGAAATATTCATGTTTTATACAATTTTTTAAATTTTATTGGTAGATTTCAAATATATATTGCTTTCGGAAATTATAATGATCGTTTTCCTCCCATTCGTGAAGGTTTTGTAAATGGTTTGAAACTGAATCGAATATATAACTGGAAATACTTGGGGGTGATCGTGGGATAGTGGGATAGTAGTACGAAGTGGTAAGAATATGTTGTAAAAATTTATTAGTAAACTAGTTATTTGTTTTTGTCCAGTTACACTGGGTTATGAATACAAGATCAAAGTCTTTCATACGTTATATTCTGTATGGCTATTTATGATTTGTCATAGGTTATTTTCCATGGCATATATAATTTATCATACTTTATTTTTCAGTATGGCTATTTATGGAATACTTACTTGGGTGTCTTGCCTTGGATAAAATTTTTTGTGCAATCAGAAACATTCAAAAAAGAATGTTATGAATAATTATTTTCAGTGTCTCTTCCAGACATTTGTCAATTAAACAATATTATTCTTTAAATGCTATTGTGTATTATTATTGTGAACTTTAATATACGAAATCTGTTAGTAAAACTAGTGAAAAAAGTTATCCTCCTGTCTCAATGTTTTTCAAAGTAACCCCCGTTTTCACACATTTGAACCATTTAATAGCTTAACAAATAACCTTAAGGTTATTGTCAGTAATAAAACTGTCCTTATAAAAGAGTTTAAGAGGTATATATTGTTCAATGTTAAATGAAGACTGATTTATTCTAACATACTTTCGCTTCATTACATGTTTTTCCAGCATTTGTACCTGGTGCTTCGGGACCTAACATATCTAACCAGATAGTATTACCCTTTTATTTTGTACCCATAATCACAAGTATTATAATGTTGCTTTTTAGATTTAATTAATTTTAAGTATTTTTGTGCCCATTTTTTTTTATTCGTGCTGTAATTGTCTATACCCCCACTAACTTCTGCCGCAGGCAGGTATATATAATGAAGTACACTTCATTGTACGAGGTATTGTAACAAATAATAAATGAAAAATATTTGCTCTTTTTAAAAAGTTCAATCAATGACTAACGCTAAGTAATTGGTGGAATGAGTACTGCGATGAGTGATTAGATGTCGCCGCCGCTTCTCGAGTATTACCGCTTTAGGTCTCTTGGTTGCCGAATCTCGAATAGTTCGGTATCCACGTGTGAACTGGGCCATAATTTTAAGTTGTTTTAGTGCCACCTACCTTCAGCTTTCTTGGCTCCTTCTGATATCTTCCAAGGATCGTATGGTGGTTCGCTCTTATCTGGTTTGGGTTGAGCCATCTCATTAACTCTGGGGCTTATGTTGTACGTTAAAGCTCCTGGCTTCACCTGCCGACAAAGAACGTGAATTTAAGGGATTCCGTCTTGTCCAATAATATGTGTGTATCATTCCAGTGAAGGTGACTTTTTTTTATTGGAATATACCACCATGAAGGATATTGATGTGAAATATGAGTAAACTCTTTCGATTAGGGTCAAAAATAGAGAAGAATGGAGTAATTTCGGACTCTGAAGAAAAATTGGAAATTGTGTACGCTATTGCAAAATTTATTACATTTATTACTGATTTATTACATTATTGCATTGATTACCTGACTTACGTAGAAGCACGATAATTTCTACAATAACATGTGCCATACACCGTCTTAAACAAAACTAGCAGACGTGGGGTAGTTACGAAAGGGGTACTGATGTACAGACCTGTATCATTTAGTTAAACTAAGCAATTTCAGTGACTGGATATTTATGGTTTTTCTATCCAAAAGATATTCAAAATATAAACGTCATAATAAAGTTTCTTTGAAAATAGTTCTGATGTATATTATGTTCATAATTACCCCCTTATTGATTCAAATGAAGAATGCACTGTCCACAATTACTCCTAAAACATATTTGCAACTAGATTTAAGAACTAATGAATAACAAGGACACAATCTCCAAGTTAAATACCCCATTTTTTTCAGGCAAAAAACTGTTAATAAAAACGTATTAGACCCAATAGTGATAGATTAATACTTTATCGGATAATGGTAAGAATTGGTTTGTTGTAAATTTACCGCATAATGAGTTATTTTCATATAAAAATGACATAAAATTAAGGTTTTGAAACAATTACAATCGAAAAGGTTTTGAAATTTTGAATTTCGTAATATAAATCCACTGTCCGTATTAACACCATCCTCCCCTACATCTATTGATAGAAAAAACAGTTGAATGAAATTTCTAGAATGAAGAATAATATAATTAAACATAGACCGTAATTTGAAAGAGTCGTGTTTCGCCTCATGATTCCAAATATATTCCAACTGTATATCAGCCATTAAAGGGTAGAAAAATTTTCCAAGAAGAAAACAAAAAGATGTTATTTTAGAAAATATATTACTCAAATAACCAATTTCTTAATTAGATTTACGTTGCAAGAAGTTATTAATCAGAATTTGAAACGACTGTTTATATTGAAGTTGTCGGTGAGTGAGGCTTCTTTTTTTTTTTTTTTTTCAAATTTGAATCATGCATTGCCTATTAACGTTTTGGAAAAGGCTTATCTACTAGGCTAAGTTATTTATTAGTTGCACAAAGTTTATCATTTTTCCAACTAGACCGCGTTGTATCTCTGTATATATAGAACTTAAGTCCGGATTTCTCCTCTTCGAATGTGCTGAAATCTCCTGGTCTGCAACTGCCAACTCTCCAAAATTCACAGGGATTCTGATCTACATACAACATCTAAATCTATAATGTTATTTACTCCCCGCGATTTAAATCATATTTCAAGAAATTACGAGCACATCATGGACAGTTTTATAAATTAAATAATGGGAATGAAGGCAACTGTTATATTTTTATAAAGAGTGTCAAACTTGAAAATACTATACCTTAAATGCTTTTTCAACATCAGATGGCTTCCTCAGATACCTCTTCGATGGAGTAGCTAACCTTTCCAGGTCCATCTGGCCCGGATCTCCTATCGGTCCACGCTGTGAAGAAAAAAAAACTCATGATGCGAGAGGCTAGTATTTCCTTTTAATTATTCCGTCCAAATGTTTGGTACGAATAATGAGAGTAACCAAATTATGGACGAAAAAACAGTACTTGCACAAAACATGCGTTGCAAAGAATTTCATAGGACACCACAGGACTTCTTTCTCTCTTGACTTTCAGAATAGTCTTCTAATTATGAGAATTATTAACTTTCATATAATTAATGGTCAAACATTGAGAATTCTCTTGAATTCTATAATTGTAAAAGGTCAAAAGAAACTTTTGAGCGGAACAAAAACCTTTGAGAGAGATAGCAATCATATGAGGGCATTATTCGTAACCCCCGCCCCGATCCACACACACCTTTATTATTATGTTTCAATAGAAAACATTCAAGGTTTGCATACATGCACTTCATTAAAATAATAAATTGCGTTCAAAATAAACGACGCCGTCCCGTCGTCGCATTAGCCGGAATTTGAAGTCGAGACAACGTTAAACGAAGTCGAACGACGATAATAAACTACATTGTTTCGACGTTGAGATGACTCCGTTATACGACGTTGAGACGACTCAGTAATACTACTAGCGCATGGGTCTCCACTCCCGTTAATTGTGGTCCATTTCTCTTTGGTTGCAATCCTATGGTCGGAACCACGTTTGCAATTTCCACATTCTATCTTTCACTGCCATCGGGTAGTGGGCGTTGGAACTCTACTTGAGTTCGCTTTTCGCCAAGAATTAATTTTGCCGAGAACATTCTATCATTTACTGGTTTACGGATATTACTATTTTATGTGTTGACTATTCATGGTACCAATAGTAAGACAGAGCAATGCAAGAGGATAAAAACTTAGTATTTATCACCATGTTGCAGTAGCTCAGTGGTAGCGTGCTCGCCTTGAGATACAAAGGACCCTA
This sequence comes from Laupala kohalensis, assembly GCA_002313205.1. Taxonomy (NCBI): domain Eukaryota; kingdom Metazoa; phylum Arthropoda; class Insecta; order Orthoptera; family Trigonidiidae; genus Laupala; species Laupala kohalensis. The sequence continues at coordinate 434,357 of NNCF01126131.1, forward strand.
GATCAAACCACGCCGTAGTTGGACTTGGAAGATGAAGGTTGTAAAACTACGTTCTTATATGTGTTACAAACCTAATAGAATATGATTTAACAAGGTAAGACGATGGATAATATCCATAAAAGTTGTAATAAAAATGATAATTCATCATTGTCAAGAAAGTCGTGTGGACAACGTTGTTACAGTGTCATTACCCGGAGTCGAATGAGCGTTTTTTTTACGACCTTGTGAAGACGCCGTTCTGCGACGTTGAATCGACGTTATATGCGCAAGCTTTGGCAACGTCTTCACGACGTTGTTTTTTGACGTCGCCACGACTTTGTTACGACTCTAAATTTCTATGTTATTGAAGTTTTTTCCCCTAGTTTGTTAAATTCGTATGTAATCGTACACACTTGAAGAGTTATGAGTTTGTTTGTTTGTTTCTTTTGCTAATAAGAAACACCTCGCAATTAGCGAGTTTACCTGTACTTACTGGCAGCTTTGAACTAATTAATTCATCAACATACAGAAGACCGTAAATACAAATTTTGCTAGGACGATAGTGGGTAGTTTAAATTGTAGATGCTCAGCAAAAAATATTTTCTTTTTGAAATTCCATTTTGAAAGGGGTAAATAGGGGTAAAATGGGATTGTCGGATTATCAATATATCTGTCGACCTAATTAAGATATTAACACTTGTTTTTATTAGCGAATGTTGCTAAATTAAATATCTCAATATCTTTTGATATTTAACTTTTCAATGGGTGAAAGAAAGTAAATCGCTTTTGTCCACTTAAAAGATCAGTATGCATACATGTTGCTACCCAATCTATACTTCTGCATGCTAATGAGTCGGGCTAGCTACGATTATGAAAGTTCCATAAAGTTTTTTTTCAGTATTAGTATTTACGAATTTTATGGGTTCTGCATATAAACAGCTTCATTATTTACAATGCGCTTATGAAAGTCTAGACCTATAGTTTTAAGTTACGAAAAAACAAAAATTCACCTTGACCTATCCGCATCCGACCATTCGGTTTTACAAAAACCGAATATATACACCAACCGATAACATTCAAAAAGCACATCATAAAAACAAATTTTTAATTTGTACACCTACAGTTTTTAAATAAATAAATTTAAATGTTAACAAGTCAAGACAATTCAAAAAACCGTTTCAATATAAATATCGTATGACGAATATCAAACGATTGAATTACAACATACTCTAATAACATAAATTATACCATAAGTAAACTCTAATACCTGGTTAATTTTGCTCCCTTTTCACTTTTTTGATTATTTAAAATTCTTTTGTGAATTCAAATTATTTTCCGACAGGTTGAGAGGAAACAATTTTTAAAAAAAACTAAAATGGTGGCAAAATATCTAAAAAGGATACAAATTGAATAGACATATCCATAACCGCCTTCGAAACAATTCAATAATATTTGTTATTATTTTATAGTCATTTGTGTCTTTATGTGTGGGAACCGTTTCCCGGAGTGTAATATACAAATATCAATTTTTTACTATGAAATAAAATAAAGTGCATAAAAAAACAAAAAGGGTGAATAATTAACGAGGATTTGTTCATGGTATTAGAATCTCAAAATTTTGAATGTTGTCATAGATATGTATGTTTGAATGATCATTCCTGAATATTTAATGTTATTTATTTAAAGAATTGAGGGTACAAATTAAAAGGGTTTTTTTTTTTTTTTTTTTTTTTTAAAGAATGTGACAAAATCAAAATGGAATGTAAAAAAATNTGGCGTAATGTAGGAGGTCAGCCGAGTTATTTTACTCTTACTGCAGCTGATTTTTGCGTAAAAGGTCGTTGAGCGCGAAGTTCATGGCGCACTCGCCTCTACCTTGGGTGACGTTAGTTCAAATCCCGGTTGATCCAAGTAGCATTTGCTGTGGTGGACGAAGCGAGTTCGCGACAAATTCACTGAGTAATACCGTTTTCCCTGCCTTTCACTACACAACTTCCTCTGATAGCCATCATCATCTCCTCACATCATTCAATTCAGTCCCCACCATTCGCATCTCCTCATTCGCCCATCGTAGCCACCGCGGGCTTTACCAGTCTCACCATCAAAATGCCGAACGAATAAATAAATATGTGTAAAAGTCACCTGTTCGTTCAAATTCGTTCATGAAAAATGGTTCAGTCGATAGTGTTCTCTCTGCAGAATTATTGAGCGAGGGGATGTGAGAAAAATATACTTACATTAGGTGGTTTCGGCTTCGGTATTTGTCTTGGTTTCGCAAGTTCAGGTAGGCGTGAGCCACTAGATTTCCTTGCACCTTTCTTCTTCGGCCAGCGGAAATACTTATCAGCTTTACTTTTCCTGAAATTTCATTTATCGTTTAAAAATAAATGAATAAGCAAATAATAAATTTCCAACATTTTTTGTCAAAAAAAGCAGTTACAAAATCTGCGTATGACCACGTGGTGGGTAATAAACTAAGTTACTCTTCGGAAACAGGCTAGGGATCATCCCATCAATTCCGATCAAAGCCCCAAGGGCAGAAGTGGATTGAATATTTATAAAAGAAGATATTTAATAAATACGTACAATTATCCATTTATTATTCCAAAATGAATCGTAGATATGTGAATCGTAGTAAAAATTCGAGATAAATAATAAAAGTTTTAATGACATTCCCGCCTATGTTTTTCTTGGGTCTACCCGAAGAAAAACAGAGCCAGTATGGAAGAGATTATAAATTGTAGATCTTATTTTGACATTAGGAAATGATGTGGGTAGCTGTACAATTGAATACAATCAACTACAAAATAACACTTCCTTCGGGACACGAAAATTTCGTGGTCTTGGGCAGTTTTCATTTTCTCCTCTGTGTACGGAAGAATTAGTAATGTTTATTACACCTGAGACATGAATTGTGAGACGTGAATAAACTGTTAATTATTTGGACAATATTGTTGAGTCTTCGTCGAAAACGATGAGATGATCGATCAAAAATCGATTATGTGTGACCCTTCCTCGATTAATAATTTCGCGCTAATCTTCTCTGAAGTTTTTGGATAATGATGTCCACTGTATTCAGATACGGAAGAATTTACCATGGAATAAATACATTATCCGTTTAAACTTTTGACACAATTCTAGGCAACAACGGTAGAAATCTTCATACAATTTATTCCTGGAAGTATTTCAAGTCTCAAAAAATGAATACTCCAAAGATATTCAAATTGTAAGAGAATCAATTATTTATTTATTATAACTTTAAAAAATGTCACATGTTTTTAATTTATTTTTGTAGACTTGAGTATTTGGATTTTTTCAAGATATGACAAAATTTTCAAAAGTTCTCTGAAGTCCTATTTTTTCTTAGAAACAAATCCTTCATAAGTTGTGGATCTTAAGAAACCATTAATAATTGTGTTATAATTTTATTTTTGTACATTATTAATTTTTGCTTCAATTCAATTGAAAATAAAGTGTTTTAGTTCAATTTCACTAATGGTTTTGTATGATAGAATATTCAGAATAATTATCACATAAAATTAAAGAGGAATTTTTTTTGAATTAGAACAAAAAGAAACTAGTGCTAACATAAAATATTGAGTGTTAGAAGTTGGCTTAACTTTTCGAGAGATACTTACTTTGGTGGGGGTAATGGTTTATGTTTATGATCTTTGAAATAAATGGACTTTTTATAGTAATCCAGATAGTTATCCAGTAACTTCTTCTTCCTATCCCCCAAAAGTTTTCCATACATCCTTCTTGTATTTAACGAGTCACTGAAAAAGGGAGAAATTTATTTCACATTCATAGTCTCATGAACATTCAAGCTGTATTTTTCAGGAGCATCCCTCATAAATAATGGAGCCCTACATTGGAACTTCTTCCTCGTTATTTTACCTCCCAGTTTTCTGTACCTGACTTGTGACCATCTACGCCTAGAGTACAGGAGTAGAGAAGCTGCATACATACCTCACATAGGATAAAGTGACGTATAAAGTCAAGGGGGGAGAGAGCTAACGTCCTCTTTATTTTTTTTTTTTTTTTTTTTTTTTTTNATTTGGTTATTCAAATAACGAAAACTGTTCCACCTGGCAAAATCTGATCACCTGGTGAGCCATTTTGTGGAAGGATTAAAATAAAAAGTTTGCCATCTGTTGAAAATTGAAGTAAAATGTTTAATTCATTTTTGTTAAGTAATCAACCCACGTATATTAAAAAACCTGTCGTAGCCTAAGGGGAGAGTGTTGGACGTTCTGAACCCGCGGATTTCAGGGTAAAATATTTTTCTTATATATTTAATACTTTAATATTAGTTGAATCATATAGTTTAATAATTTATTTACCAATTTTTTATTTCAGTCCTCTGTGATATGTATTTTTGTATTGTATTTTATTATATACTGCCACAGGGTAAGATCTGCCCAATTGCAGTAAATAAATATATTATTGGAAGCTCTCTATTACATGTCAACTTCTTTTTTTTTACGACTATCAACTCCTCTCCCTTTTGTGTCTATTATTCTCCTTAAAATCCAGTTCTCCTCGACCATACAATCCGACATACCCCACTCGTCATTTGGATAATTTGTTTGATCTGAGCGATCAAAAAAACTACATTTGTCCTTTCTGAGAACACCTATTTTAAAAATACACAAATCAACACATTTTAAATTATGTATCTTCTCTCTAATGCACTTCTACAAAGAGAACTAGGGTAGTTTATATGAAACTTATTTCACCATTGGTTTCCAAACCAAGGAATGGTTGAGACATGGAAAATTAGATCAAATTTAGTTGAGCGATTGGCTTTGTTATGCCGATATTTCTTCTCAAAGCTCGGGTTTACTTTTGAAACTTATTCAACCCACGCACCACTGAATCCTATCTTCATTTAAATCTTGACCGAGTGATCCAACATCTTAATAGATCACATTCTTTAATCTCCTTCAGTGGTTGTTCCTGACCGCACATACGTGAGTTGAATACCATGAAAATTTTGTATGTCGAGGTTGCATGTTGGTAGTATAAATTTATTTACTTACTTATTTACAGTACTCACAGCCTACTCTGTTCCTTGCTACAAGGCTTTTACCAGGGTAATACATCCTTCAGATTAAAATTCCTTTTCTGTTTTTCTCTTTGTTTAACTGTCAGTATTTACGTTATAAAATAAAGTATTTATCATAAAGTTTATTAAATCATTAGGCCTTTTCGACGACGTGATGGTACTGATGCGCCACGCATTCGAAAAGGTCTGATGATTTAATAAAGAAACGATACTATGACTTCATCTAGATTATCCTGTCACCATGGAAATAGTTCAAATACTCACAGCTTCCTGGGAATAGCCAAGTGCGTAAGCCGAATCTTTATTGGAGCCACCAGAGCTCCAGGATGAGCCCAGTGTCCACCCGGATATGGCCCTTGGCCAGCATGCCGTACCCTGAAAAGATAAAGAAAGAAAACAGGTTCAATATGAGAAAATTAATATCTATTAAATTCAAATCTCTTGTAAGAAATATAATGACAAGTATTAAGAAAGACATTTCAAAAATATTTTGGTAACGATGATATAGGCCGTAACTGATACTATGAGGTACAACTCTTGTAATTTTGCCTAACTTTAAAATGTTCCCTTAGCAACGTTTGCGCTTTCACGAAGCCTCGGTTATTACTTGATGAAACATACTCTATGAGATCTATGAATGAATGAATGAATGAATGAACTAGCGACTATGTGAACGATGGATCTGATTATGGAAGTGTTAAGAACAGTACATGGTTCATTTTGAGTTTACCCTGAATGGGGTAAACTGTATGTACCGTTGAAAATGGAGTTTTGTTTATTCACATAATTATAGCTAAATGTATTATACGATATTGGTTGGACTCCACGTCATACATATTGTGAAGTTTTAACGGAACACAACGTTTTAAACGTGTATGGGACCTTCTTCAGTCCAACTAAGTTCGTATAATTTATTCAACTTTAATAGATATAAGATACCGGCAACAGTAGTTCAGTGGTTGAGAATTCGCTTCCATGATACCGCAAAGCGGTACAAACCCTGCTCACCCAAACTGGATTTAAAACTTTAAAGGTTTTCATTTGGGGTTTCCCTCACTTACGCCAGACAAATGTTGGTTCGTTACATATTTTCCTTACATATGTGAATATATACTAACGTATGTAAACCTCATTATATATTTCCCTAACGTATGTGAATCAAAAACTTCACAGGCAACCCAATATCTCTCCTTCCCAATTCCCTCACCCGTCACGGTTAGTTGGAAAAGCGGACCCTATTTCCTGAACCTCCCCATAAGATATTTAATATATTAAATAAAAATGGAAGTAAATAGTATAATTTATTCACATAATTAACAAATGATAAATGTAAATTTTATGCAATAAGGGATCATTCGCATATTACGTCACAGATTCAGAGCAGGGATTTTTACTTGCAAATTTCTTTATCCACGCAAACATTGTATTCGTAACAGCGTTGAACAGTACAACAAGCAGGGCCAACGACGTTTTTCTTGTTGGCATGTACCAACGCCGAAGCTCACTAGCAATGACAGTGTGAATGTGACACACGTAATTGATGAATGTTTTTATTCACATACATTAGGGAAATAAGTAATAAAATACAAATAACAATTAATTTCCCCAGTTGTATGTCCACAAGCAGATGGAGAAAAAATCAAGGGGGATGTACAAGGGGCTACAGAATACCACTTCGTGACACCGTGGAGTATATTGAGGCGAAACATGTCCAAAAGAATTTTATCCCGTGAATTAGATGGATTACGGCGAATTATAGTGTATATGTATACAAACAAACATTATGTCAAGTTAAATGTATTTTTAATTCGAGAGGTTATGTATCAAATCTATATAAGCAATTAAAAAGAAGCTCTGTATAAACTTTCTTAACACAAATAATGGACATAACATTTGTTTATATACTTAAAAAGGTTTTTCCCTGCAATTTACCGAATAAAATACTTTTGACCAGGGTTTATCCTCGATATTCTCCACTGTGCGGAGACACAAAGAAATGTTGAAAAGAGGATTTCATTTACCCCGTGTACGTGCTCTTTTAGCATGGGATTCGAATCGGGGAGTATTCCGTGAAAATATACATTCCCTTATCCGTTTTTGCCAACATTTCTACGAATATACGAAAAAAAAGTTTGATCCGACTACTTCTCAAAACAAACAGGCTAGTACTGACGCTCCAACATGAATTCTTGAAGCGTTTTATCGCTTCAGTATGAACAAGAAATAAAAGCATATTAATGTTTCTAAAATTAATGAAACTTGATGCAATGCAGTATATGAATGAAATTGCCAAAGGAAGGCAATTTTAAAAGGAGATCGTGATCCAAGAATATTATTTCCATGGAAGATACATATGAATACACGTTTAAGAAGGAAAATATGGTACTGTTAAAAAAAGGACTTTCTAAAATTGTGTTGATCGTCAGAGATAAAGTTGTTTTGTGATAGAATGTCTAGAAGACGTATATAGAAAACATTATTTCAAGATTTTTGAGAAAAAAACTAGTGAAACATGTCAATAGTTTCAAACAATTCCTGTCATGTATCTTCTTTTCATTTGAGCTTTCTTTAATATGTTAGGAAACATCCCTTTTGATAAAGAGCTATTGATAATATATCGTGAGAGGAAGCTTTATCCATAATTTTGGGTTTATAATCTATCCCAGCTGAAAATTGTTTTAATTATCTGACGATTCTCGTGATTTTACCAGCGTAAGTTTCGGATATGGGAAGCAGAATTTCGGTAGGTGTGTTTCGTGGATATTGGTTATGAGCTACTGAATTTGTCATTTTTCATACTTCCAAGAAATAAGAATTAAATAAGTTTGAAATTCTGGTTTAGGTTTTAATTTGAATTTACCATCTTCTAACCGTGTGTCTATGAATTAAGTAAAGTGTGCCTGTCTTTATTAACCGTCTATTTGTACGTGTATTTTGTATTTCCTAAACTTAAGTATAAATTATTTCATGAGACATTTTTCTCCTAATTGTTTGCCCGTATAACAAACGACATAATGCTTGCCAAACCTTTTTAGAAAATAACACATCATCATAGTATCACATTTATGAAGTCATTATTGTTACTTACTTCACTTTGTGCTCCCTTGCGAAATATTTTGGTCTATCTCCGAGATCAAACAGATCTTGATTCCGTGGCAAACATTCTGCATTCAATGTACCGTTCTTTATTGGCCACATCAACTAAAGAAAAAAATAATGAGTCGTATTGTAACATATCAATTAAAAAAATACTTTTCATCAACCATGTGGCAGAAAAACTTGAATTTTTATTAATAAGTCAAAATAGAGAAAAATGTATAGCATAGAAAAGCCCATCAAAAATGATGTATGATAAATGTATGTATATTATTTTTAGTGTATCGGCATCTATTCATATTATTCTAAAATACACATAAACAATATGTGGATATATAAATGCGTTTTTTATCATTATAGTTTAGTACGTATTTATCAATATAGTTAAATCCTTGTTTTAACGTTTTAATCAATAGGAATTCCCTAGTTTAGATCTAGTTCATGTGACGAATGTTATTTCTTGGGCGTTCTAAATTCAATGTTATTGTCTTACTAAAAGAAATAAATAAGAAACATTCGTTACGATGTTAAGTAAATCCTTTCTTTACAGGCACAAAAAACAGTACCCTGTTTTGGGGTTGATATTTCTCTTCAGATAATTAAAACTATTTTACATAGTCACGAAACAACCAATTCTAGGTTATTAATAATTCTAGTAAAATAGAAAAAAAAGAACGCATACTGATGGAAACTCGAGGTTTGGGATATTTTTCTTCGGTATCCTCACTCTGTATCTGAAATTTGGAATGGCCAATAGGCAATCGTATTGCTTTTGTGTCATGCCACATCTCCCCGTTTTGGTGATACATGTCAGCGGGGGCCTCCTCTTAATTACTACTTCCTTCACATCGCAATGACATTCGAAGTCATCTCCAATAATTGGTGCAGTCAGCGCCATTGTGTATGAGAAGTTGTTCCTTTGCGATGGTCTTTATTTGCTTCTTTCTGTAAATAAACATTTAAAGGGTGTAGATTTATTGGACATCGTGTTATTTACATATAAACCACTAAGTCTAATATTATTGCCATTATTGTGCGAATGGTGTGTATTGTAATTGTCTTTTGAAATTACCTTTATGGCGTTGCAAAAGGAATCACGTCCAGAGGCGACTATGCGCTAAGGCCCATTTCACATCGTTCGATTTTATTCTAACGGAAATAGTCACCGGATGATAAAACGGGTGTTTTCACATGCTTTCCGCGTAGAACTGTAGTGCAAGAGAGGGGGAACGCGAAGTGGAGTTTCTCCGCGTGCGCAGAGGTCTAAATCGTGATAACGACTTCTGTTATCGGACAAAAGGAAGGGGTTCACATGTTCCTTCCGTGATCTCTACATAAAACGTAACGCCAAAGAAATTTCTGCAGGAAAAGCAATATATTTCAGTTTTGGTTATAGAAATACAAAATCACAACAGGGAATGGAAAAGCGTAATAGAGAAAAATTATATATATAAATGAATAATTTTTTGATTTCTTTTTGAATTATTTTTAGAATTTTTTAAAACTATTTTCATGGATGGTAATAGCCGTTAATACTGCTTTGTTACCAAACGTTTCACACAAAGTAAACAAAGTACTCTTCCTCCGAGTTCATCACAAAAGAGGGGTTCACACGGTTTGAAATTTCCCGTTCATCACTTTCGTAACGTCATGATAGCCAATTTGGTCAACCCTGGCTGCTGTATGTCTCCTCAGGCGGCGAGCGCGACGTAATCAAAGCATTATAACTCGTTGACGTCCCTGGCCTAGAGGAAGCAAATAGCTCCGAAAGTAACGTTCGGATTTTTTCGTGGAAACCGAAAGCGTGTGAATAGACTCATTTTATTACCTTGTGACTATTTCTTGCAGTAGTAATCCACTAGATAAAAAATTGGAGGTATTTTTTCTAATGGTTTGGAAGAAATAGACCCGGCAATATAGTTGGAGATTAGTGTCGCGCTAGGGAAAGAAAATGAACTCAACTTTTCAAAAGAATATATTTCTATTTTTTTACAGAAATTGATAATAAAAACTCTTTGTAAAACGTATAAGCAAATATTTATCACGATAAAATAATAATTTTGGATAATATATTTGGATATAAATTGCGAATTGAGTCTGGAACATGTCTGAAAATTAGCATGTCTGGATCGATATTTTGTGGCGTTTTCCGACATTGTTTTGTGTTTCTTTCCAGTCGTGTACTTTGAACCTATTCCTTCCCATCATAACTGTTCATAGCTACGTTTTGTCAAACATTATTTGATTTTCAGTGACTAAACTTCGTTGTCTGTATTGTTCAGTTAGTCATTGCTACGAACAATAACACGACTTTTCCTGTTCAAACATGAGCTCATGTTACTGAAAATTCCGTGATTGGTCATTTTGAATATGGGTCAGTGTGAGTTTCGAAAAACTGAGAGAAAATTCTCCGATTAACAATGAAAAGCTGTTTTTTGATCAACTTCGAATTATAATGATAAAGGAGTTAATATATTCAGGTGTGACAGTTGGTACTTTTAAGAGCTATTATGATGCAACAGATGATAGAACTTCCAAAGCTAGTATTGATTTATTGTTAGTAATAGTTTGTTAATAAATCAGTAAAATATGCGTGTGACCAAATGGAGGACAAGAAGCTAATTTACTAGTTACTAAATGGATGTTTCGTCTTGTAAAAGAATTTAAAAAATAAATATGTACGAAAAGAAAAAGTTAAGATGAAAACTCATATTAAAGATCTGAAGCAGGTAATGAGTTCTAAACACTTTAACATCGAGAAGAATTATCTGTTGCTATCGAAATACGGGGTAGTAGGCAAATAATCAGAAAGATGGAAGAGAATTTGTAGATGTTTTCGAATTGAAGCGAAGACATGGTTCAAAAGAATAAATGGTTGAGAGAGAACTGCACTGACTACATTCATTACATCTTAATGTTATTGAATATGACATTCATATTTCTAACTGTATTACTTACTTGAAGTTTGACTTATGCCATTTTATTTATTGTTTAGTGATTTTATGATCTTCGGGTTAAACCAAAATTACTTTTCCTGGGAGAACTCATAGTTTTGATGAGATGTTCTTGTCATGTTTAGATGTTAATATAATGTATCATTCCATTTCTCATTTTCTCGGTCCCTGTCCTGGAAGCCCCACTGAGTCCATGATTTTTATCAGTTTAATTACATTCCGTTTCTAAGGTAACTCCCCCTTCTTCTGAGAATGTGATGTTTTCCTTCACCAGGAAAAATGTAAACAAAGTAATTGACATAATACCTACGTCATTATTGCGCATTGAATCAAATAATCTACAATTGTGACTACGACATAAAATTTCCTAAGTGACCCAATATATTCTGCATTTTGAATTCGTTTATTGAAAATCCAAGAATATTGTACACTTTTGCCGCTCACAATACAAAACTTGTTCACTAACTAACTGTAATCGAGGGTCCCAAATTAGGATAAGGTAAAAGTACCAAATTAGGGAGGAAAATAAGGAATGAAGCTTCAAATCTCTTCGAGACTTATAAAAACAGTATGTAGTCTACGAACAATTTCTGATTTGGTTACATATTTCGTTAGAGTCGTGTTCTTTGAACTGGATTCTTTCCTACCATTGCCTGACATAGATAAGTTTTTTAAAACGTTATTTGTTTTTAAAGAGTTCATTTTGATATCTTAATGGTTAAATACTCGTACGTCATTGCTACGACGCCGATGTCCTAATTAAGGAGCAGATTAGGATGGTAGCAGTAATATAAATCTTTCTTCTTCGTATAATTCATTCCTCCTGCAAGGAGACCCTCTATTCACGCCAATTGTTATTCTTGTTTTTCTGTCAAACGAGGTTTTGATCAAATAGCTTGAAAGGAGTGGTTTCATTCGAGAATCAAATCAGATTTCTATTTTTGTTTAACGTGTTTTTACTAAATTATTGTCTTTTGAAGAGACAACCAGGTAGTACAGAAACATTGGCTCTGAAACAGCGAGGACATTATATATATATATATATATATATATATATATATATATATATATATATATATATATATATATATATATAATAACCTCGCGGTTAATTGCTAACTTAATAAAAACTCTATTTTATTCTGTATCGCGCCTTTTTTCCACCCAGGTAAATCAACATTTTGCCAAGCGCCCCCTTCCCCCGCAAACATACACACATTCCTAGGCATTGAGTTTATTTCAATATAAATTTTGTAAAATACAATGTATTACGGTAAACTGATGAGTAAAAACACGTTGACCATTAACATAAGACCAAATGAACAATCCTATTTGGACTATGTGAACGGTAATTGTATTGGGACCAGATCACAAAACTAATTTGTTTATCACCAAACAGAAATGAAAAAACAATCAAAAACATTTTTCGAAACAAAGACTTGCGAAAGGAGTAGATGCCACTTCGTTCTAATACGGGTTCTTGGGCAGTCTGAGCTTCGGAGAAAACCATGGAGTCCCATTTATTCAGAGATAAAATATGTTCAATTACCACCTCTCTTATGAGATGTGTGAAGTACGGAGCGCATGTACATACAAGAAAAAATTATGATATTTGTATGTAAGTGTATCCTTGAAAATCGTAACTGGTCCTTTTGATGGTCAATATTACAAATGAATCCCCCGTAATTCACCTGTTATACGTCCGATAAACTCAGTTACATTACCCCTCCAAAGAACACACCAAACAATAAACATTGGGCCCCCCAGGGGATTTATATCTAGTAAGTACGTGTTTGGCAAACACGGGGCCCCGAGCTGAGTCTGGCATTACTTCCACTTACATGTGTGGGCTCCTTCCTTTCTCTTTCCTGACCTCCCTTGGTCACCTCTTGTTCTTTTCGATCCAGACGCTATTAGGGCTCATTTTCATTTTCCTCTTGATATATTATATTTGAGGAGGGTTTTTAGTCGGTATGGTTGAATCATTCGGCGAATCCCACACGCGGGGAGAGTCATGTTGGCTCTCCCAAATGCATAACTGCATTTTTCCTACCTGTACAAAATTTTAGGGCTCTAATGACCTCGATGTCGACGAGGCGTAAAGCCCCACAAAAAAACATTGGGAATATGAAACTCATCCCCATTAACATACTTCAGAAAACCACGAATACACTAACTTTCTTCAGTTCTCAGAACCAGTGGCGGATCTAGACCTTACTCAAGGGGAGGGGTGTGACCGGGGAGCATTTTTGTTTAAAAATGGTTTCACAACACAAATTTTATAAATATTACCTTTAAATAAAATGCATCAAATAAATAATTAGCAAATAACAATCTGGTATTATTAATAACAATTATTTATTAAAGTTATTAAATTGGTACTATTAATTTTTTTAATATGCTATTATTATTTTTAATATGTATTATTAATAATAACAATGATATTATTAATAACGATAATAACTAATAGCACTTATTAATCTGGTAATACTTTAACAAAGTACCCCATTTATCAACTACAATTTTATCTGTTATGAGTTCAGGTCCAATGTGGGGAGGCTATAGACCCCTTAGCCCCCCCCCCCCNCTGATATTTTATAATTTATTTGTACGTTTTGAAATCATGATTTAATTTATTTCTCTAGTTAAAATAGGTGTGTTAAATTTCTCAATACGACATTGCAATAAATATATATTCTATTTTTTTTAAGAATTTTGTTTCTTTCATCAGTCATGAAAATTCCCCTTCCCCTCAAATTTTCAATTCTTAACCCCATTCCCTCCAAAAAAATCCAATGACGCAGATTGCATCTTGACCCCCTTGTGGGCATCCCTAGAAACACGAACATTAATAAATAAACGAATAAAGTTTATAGTCTTAAAACAGTTGCAATCCGCACAAGACCACGTGAGGGATAATCAACAAAGTTACTCTTCGGAAACAAGAAAGGGAATATCCCTAAAGGACTATAGTACTCTACTCCTCTACTTACTTCTAAATTCTGCTACTTTTGGAACATCCCATCAATCCCGATCAAGGCCCCAGGGCAATGGCGAATTTGAAATTAAAAGAAATTATTTAATAAATACATACTGTTGTTATTCATTATCCCCAAAATTAATCTTAGATATTATGTGCAGTAAAAATTCGAATTAATAATAAGAAAAATATTAATAGCAGTCCCGCCTATGGAAAATCCGCCATTACCTGGAGGGAAACCGGAGAAGGGCCAGATTCAGGATGGGGCTACGGAGATAATGTACACAACTGTGCCAAGGTTACATTCAGTTAGAAATAAACTATTATAAATAAGAATTCATAAACAGTATGCATGAAAAAAAGGAATGTATTAGAATGTAGAGTACTAAAACAATGCCGTGATAAAGTATAAGAGAAATTAACATCACTTACAAGACCCTACGAGAAGGGTGTCAAGGGGCTCGGCGCGTTAGGTTTTACCGTTTAATTTAATTTAATTCTTACTATTTAATTCCATTTAATTACAATTCTATTCAACTTACAATACAAGCTTATTAATACATGTAGTAATTTGTTTTGGAATGTCTCATTTCTGAGTACATTCGTCTTTACTTCAGAGAAAATCCCCGAGGTGCGAGAAGAGAACCAGCTTAACTCTTGAAACTAGGGTTCCCATTTCCGTCCTGTCTGTCTTCTCGAATCTGCCTGACTCGAGTTTCTATTTTCGTTCCGCTTTTCACAGCTATCGCGTATATCATGTTTCGCAACGTATCGCTGAATTCTTGAAAGAAAAACGTGTGTGTAATTTTGATTTCAACGAAGATATGTTGCCCAGGTATTAAATTCTTAAAAATTTGTGAGAAACCAAGAGTCTTTGTCTGGTTGTTCTTAAGAGAACCATTTGAAATTTTAGCATTCATATTGTATATATCCAAGAGGTCGAAAAGATGGTCTGGATTGTCTATAGTGGTAAACCTTCAGCGTTACCCAGGGGACACCACATGGAGGCAGTTTACCAATGTCCTAGTTGCGGCATGCTTCTCTTCTTGTTGCAACTACCCCTTGTACATTCAAGTGGCCCTATTCTATTCTAGTATTAATCCTTTATTCGATTTTCGCAATTCATATTCCGTCAAATGCCTATTCATTCACAACCCGGACGCATGGCTCAAGCTGTCTGAGACGGCTTCCGGTGCAGGGCTCTGACTCAGACGCATGGGAGTTTATTGCGGAAACTACGTGTTTGATCATATGTACGTCTTGCCAATCGACCTTCGGCCAACTTTTCTTGTGCACGTGCAGGTTGGCACTTAAATCTCGACCCACGTGCATCCCTTCTCGCGCCCTTCTGCAGCTCCTCTGACTCTCTTTTGCACCTTCCTCCTACGCACATCGTCTGTGACACAGATCATTCCCCATAAATACGACGACCTCCGAAGTCATTGGGGCATTAGAATCCAAGTTCGATCCGTGAGTCCGTCGAGGAGAGAGCTCTCCTCGAACTAGACGGAACACCACCCCCGTCCGAGCGCCAACCCCGTCGATGGACGCCCCGTCCCGTGTTCGAGCCCTGACTTCGCCCTAAGGACGCCATCCTTCGGAATTTCGCCTTCCTGGCTCCAACAGCTGGACGCCTTCTTGTATTGACTCTGGCACGAGGATAAGCCATTTTGGTTTCGCGTTTCGAGCCCCAGCTGCGACAGCCACCACTATGTGCATTCAGCGATACGAGCCTCCCGCTCGCAAGTATTACTAGTATTACTAACATCTACTGTGGAGAGTTTCCATTGGAATACTTTGGCATATTATATCATTTCTATTATTTATTTTATAGTTCCAATATCTTTACTCCACCCCTCCTGATCACGTTTTTCCGTTATTCTGAGGACTATCCACCCAAGTGGACAGGGGTTTATTTACTATAACCTCGCCCCCACATGAAATGTTCATGAACAGGACTGTTTCTTCTAAATCAGGAGAGGGATTTTAATAATTCTGTGTTAACAAACACGAATTTTTCATGAATATATATTCAAGGGAGATGGAAAATATTTAATTCTCTAAATAAAGGTTTACATGAGTTTCAGGGATAAGATTTACAAATAATCTGAACTATCCACTTTTGGATTCTAAAACCTTCAATGCGCTCAGCGGATTGGTCCCAGAAGATAATGCCGTATCGTAAATGAGAATAAATACTAGCAAAATACACGCAGCGAGAAACATGTTGACTTACAACGGTGACTAGAATGCGTAGCACAGTTTGCTTTTAAGTAATAAAAGATTTTGTCATTCTGTCCTTATTTATCAATGCAAAAGGTCTTTTCGGCCGCATGGTGGCCATCTTCAGTGCGTAATTTGTTTTACAAAATATAAATTACAAAATAAATATAATCATTCTAAAAACAATCCCTTCTACTTTAAAAAGATAATAATTTTTTAATAAATTTAAACAACACGGTCTGTACACTTCCTTCCATGCACCTAAGTCCCTGAGAAACATCCTCTCCCACACAAAAGACCCTACACCCCTCTCGCAATAAAGTGGAGTGTACGCGCTCACATGTGGTGAGTGCAACGCGATGTACATGGGACAAACTGGACGCGATTTTGATAAAAGACTACAGGAACACATTCACGGTTTCAAACACCTCACCGGACATTCACATTTCGCCACACATCTTATAGAAAACAATCACACGTTCATCAGAGTCAATGATTTCCAAATTTTAGAAATAGAAAATAATTACTGGAAAAGACTTAAATTAGAAAACATTCACAATTCACTTAGTTCCAACATATACACATTCAATCATCAAATCCCAACCATCAAATTTCCTCCTCCTTGCTAAAATTAGCCATAAAACAACTGAAGCCAGTTACACGGAAAATCTGTGACGTCAATGGAAATTCCTGAGACTCCCTTATATAATCCGACCCTTCATGAGACAACGGTGTTTTAGCCACCGCTTGCCATAGGACCCAGGTATGCCAGTTTTCTCATTTCCTGTTAATATTGCATATTATATTGAAAATTATTAACTTGTCAAGGAAGAAGGGGGTAAATTAATTATTCAATATTTCAATTTTTTACTTTGTTATTTATATTTCATTTTATATTTTAAAAAATTACTAACTTTTTGAAGTAGAAGGGGGTAGATTGTTTTTAGAATGATTATATTTATTTTGTAATTTTTATCTTGTAAAAAAATTTGTAGTACTGAAGATGGCCGCCATACGGCCGAAAAGGCCTTTTTCATTAACAAATAAGGACAGAATGACAAAATCTTTTATTACTTATAATGAACAATATGTCAACATCAGACAAATTCCTCAAAACAATTTGCTTAGTTTAAAATTCAGAGTATCTTTTTTTCTTAGGGTTTTAGGGCTCATCAACGTCAAGGTCATTAGAGTCCTTAATCCAGAGTATCAATGTAACACTTCCATTTGAGGTTGTCCTAAATATGGAACCCTGCGGACGTCGATAGCTTGACCTCAAAACCCAAACCCCTCACTGGAGAGCAAAAGAAATTATGACATTTTCATTTAATTGGCATTGAATATGAAAAGGAACCTTTATTGTAAACGTAAAGCGCATATTTATGCACAATTAAATCTGAAAGATTAAATAACTTAAGAGAGAAAAATCCAGTTACAAATATGTCACAATACATAAAAATTTTTGAGACTACATCTCTCAGTAATGCTATGAATGACTCAAGTCAATCGGCGAAATGTCTCGAACATGTATTTAGGATGTAACTATTATCACACATGATCAGATAGTTGATCTATCTCAAAATGCCAATTCAAAATGTGTTGCATCGTCTGCAGACTGTGAATTACAAAACCGTGCACGGCGTCCTTTTGATGAGATCCATAGTGTTATATCCGTTTCCCACTTGTTTAAGAGGCGAAATTGAAAGGCAGTTGTCTTAAAGTTCATTGTATGGTCACAAAATAGGAAACACTTTAGCACTTGAGCGTGTGTAAGTTTTTCGCCTCATCATGCTGTGACATCTTGGGAATGTTAAGACGATTTTCATAAACCGAGATATTTTCCAAGAGTGAGTCAATCGTCGATAGGCCGGAAGACGAGATAGAGGACGAGTTTAAAGTTCATCCCTTTGGCGTCAAAACATTACATTGCATCACAATAAGTTACACGTTACAATTGATAAATATTAAATTGCGTGACACGCACTACTCTCTGATACAGGTGCCTGTGTCATTTTTATAATTGACTATAACTAATATTCTTGTAATGACTTCGTTACACCAAAGTGGGGAACGAATGGTGGCAATTGTGCCGTTAGGTGACCCTCGAAAAAAGGAAACACCTCTAGTAGCTCAGATGGTTGCGTTCTCGCTCCTCACCAAGTTATCCCGAGTTCATTCCCGGTAGGGCCAGAAAAAATTTGTTGCTTCTCACATTAATGACCCAGTTCATATAACTGTGACTACTTAAAAGCAAACCCTCCTTCATCTATCCACCTCCTCCTAGTATCAATAACTCTTAACTATAACTAACTACTCCTACTAACCCCTCCACTTGGACCAAGTTGTTGGTAAACCCAGCTAACCTCCCTACCTACTAACAATAACCTACCAATTCCTAGCCCATATCGCTCCAAGCTTGAATAGCACGCTACATTTCCCATTTACGAAAAAACGGGGAAGTGGTAATAATGAGAACTTAATGAATTCGGCGAGAAGAGAACATATTTACTCCAAATGGTAATGCCACATCGTAAATGAGAATAAACAATTGCAAAATACACGCTGCGATAAACTTGTTAACTCACAGTGAACGATTAGAATTCGGAACGTATAGCACAGTTCGCTTCGTGTGGAATTGAGATTATCAATGTGACAATTCCATTTGAGGTTATCCTGAATACGGAGCTCTAAAAATTTTATTATCCTGTCAGTTTTAATTTGGGTTCCGTTTATCGAAAGTGATGTAGTAGGAGATCTCGTTGCAGTATTGTTTACACCAACAACATGGATATTGTTTCATCGGTATTAACAATGAGACGATTTGAATGAAACCAAGACGAGAGATTATATCGAACTTTTTGCGCGTTGTCATGTTTACATAATCAATTACTGTCGACAGCAAAGAGCATCATTTTGCAATTAGGTGAGGTGGATGACATATCGTTTACGTACAATAAAAAGAGGATAGGGCCTATCTTTTAAGTAGGAAGTTATCCATTGATGTGCCAATCCATGAGAGCCGTATGAATGCAGTTTTAAGACAAGAATTTCGTGATCGATCACATCGAATAAGTCAAGAAATCAAGAAATTTCGATAAATCAAGAAAAATACCTTGAATATATACATAGAAAATATGGAGCTGTTAGTTTTACGGGATTTCCTGAAGCAGAGCTGATCTTTTGAGAGAACAATATTACGCTATAAGAAGTCTATGTCGCAGGATTTTTGAGAAAGTTGGCAATAAGGATATAGGTCGATAGTTTCCAACATTACGTTTATTTCCTTTCTTGTGTAATGGTTTTACTTTAGCTTCCATATATAATGTCAGGAATCTCTCCTTCTGACAAAGAGCTATTGAAAATATGAGTGTGTGGATTTAATACAAAGCAAGAGGAAGATTTTACTCTTAATACAGATACTACTAAAATTAACGTCCATAACAGCTATTTAACATCTAATTAAATAAATAATGAAAGACCTTTTTCGTCCATAAAAGGTCGTGTTTCCTTATTTACATCAATCCAGATATATCACCTAACTGGGTAAGTTTTATTTTTTTATTGAAATGATGACATAACTTCATTAGCGTTAGTCTCGGAAGTGAACATAGAATGCTGTACGGGGGTGAATGTATTTGGTGGACATTGCTTTTGATTTGCTGATTTCAATTGAGTCATTGCTTTCAACGTAATACGGAACGATAGAATCCGCTTTACATTGTCACAGAGCATGGCAATGGCGTGTGTTAACACATATTTTCTATTCTTCTGACTACTTGCCTCGGTCTCTGCGCAATTGAGGAAATTTTTCTAGGGTACTCGTGGGTAATCAACGCAACTGAAGCTAATCCCTGCGCAATTGATGCGCGACCGATTAGGAATAGGCGATATACTTGCGATTAATACAACAATTGATTATTTAATGTAAATAACGTATGGATTATTTTCGAACGATCATTTTACGCATCGCATAAATTTTACGATTGTTTGCCTTTATAATACCTTTGCGATTATAATACCTTTGAATTTACAAATTATTAAAATAACACTATTGCATTTTTATAATTCAAACATAACTTATGCGCTTCGGAACACTTTTGTGATGTGGTCCCGTAAAATTACAACAATCAATTTTGGTTTTCGCCACCATCGCCTCCAACTCCTCTCGTAAATACACGAGATTTGAACAATTTTAGCTACTGCCTATCACTCACTTTAACAAGAATCACTTTAACAGAAAAAAAAGTTCTGAAATTTTTTTCTTGTGGTTTGCGTAAATACGAAGATCGATAATAAAAGTTATTGTTTAGAAACAAGATTAATATTTCAAGTACGGTGGCATGACAGTTCTTCCAACATCGTGTGGACCATTTCAAATTTTACTATTCCTACGGTATTTTTTATAAATTTAGAATTTATACGTCTAATTTTTATAACTTTTCGTTACAAAATTCCTATAATTTCAAAACTGTTGTTTTTAATTTTTTCCAAAAAATATTTTACTTCAGATAGTTGGAAAATAAGAAATTTAGATAATTAGAAATTGTTGAAAGTGAAGTTATTTATTCAAAATTATTACTATGTGAATTACCGATGCTTTTATAATTATATTAATAGTACACTCAGAATTATTTTATTATAATTTACTTATTAATCAAGGTTTTGTTAGAGATCTACGTCGTCTGTGAGGTATAGAAGGTTTGACGATGTAAACCGGGAATGGAACGATAAGGAAAAGAATGTACTTATTTTCACAATGAGGTGTCGACCCCTGCACTGGAGAATAATTATTATTTCCTGAACCATTATTTTCAATAAATATTGCTCCCAAAATATTTTCCCTGAACCTCTGTTTAATATGATGCAAAATGATGAAACAATATTTGACTTTCACTTCTAAATTTTAAACATTCGTAAAACCTTGCATCAATGGAAAAGCATAAAATAATCGCCCTTTGCTACTTTGAAACACACTCGCAGGTCTTAAGTTTTGAGAACTTAGGTTTACAAAAAAGTATACTAGGAACATACACCCTTGACTCCTCACCGACACACATTTATTCAAATAGACTCAAATTCAGCTCAACCTTAATATTTTTAGCATAAACCGGAATTGCAGATTAACAAAAGATACTATGGTAGCGCTCCATGCGTTCGAGCAGAGAACTACTAACCTGTGAAACACCGCCGCGCTCTGAAGCTTCACAGAATGTGAGTGGAGGGGGAGACACGGAGGTGGTAGAGAGGGTAATCGTGTTCTCTTGTCTCCTCTCCCATAAACAGATACTTTGTAAACAAAAGGTCAACGAACTGTTCATGCGGTCGGTCGTGCAACAAGCTAAACTGCCTCGAGTAACCGTCCGTGTAAGAACAGGAATCGTTTTAATTAAAAAGCTTCCAGTTTCGGTAAGATAAAATATTTTGGGTACGAAAACTCGAAGACATAATTTTTGTGTAAAAATAATTTTTGTGCATTATTAAAAACTTTTAAATTAATCCTACGAGCTGTTTTTACATAATAATTCAAGATACTCTCATTTATACATATGTTTTTCTCCTTTCGTAAAACAAGAATTGTAGGCGTATAAAATAGTAGTATTTTTACCACTCCCAAAATTTAGCTCAAGGACGCCGGGATGGCTGGGGCCGACGTACTGTCCTATGCAGCCAAAACTTAGGTTTCATTTCAAGGTAACACACCACAATATGGTAATATGTGGAGTTATTGGGAGGGGGGGGGCAAAAATACATTATTTTTTATTAAGTTGTAAGGTACACGTGCTCAGGCTCGTCGCCTCCCAAAACCCTTTCAAAACATTCTCATCGGACTCTTGCTTATGCAAAGATATATTTTACTTCGGCGCAAAGTAAAATATTTATAATATGTTACAAAATCTACTTTCTTTAGCTATAGATAGCGATTAGACATGTAATTTAAACATTCGTAATTCTTGAGATATCGTGTTCCTTGAAAACAGAATTTTTTATGCGCAAAAGAGGGACAGATAAAAATATTCCTCCAATAAAAGCAAATCCCATTTATCCCAATGGCATACATCTCAGCTATTTATTTATCCTCTGCAACAAAAAAAAAGGAAAGAAAAAACCTGGTAGATTGTCTAAATGTTGTTTCGAAGATTTTTCGTGACTGTCCGAGACAGCTCAAACCGTGAAGGGCGAACAGTTACCGTAAATTAATGTCGTACTCTAATGAGGTTTTGTGGGGACACCCTTATTATTAATATTTTTATTATATTATTATTCATAAAATATAATAAAGGAAGAAGCATTGGAATGGAGTGTATTAGAAATATAACATTTTTATTCACGAAGATTGAGAGGATGCATTACTATCACAGGCTAATAATAAAAAGTGTACCAATTATCACTCTTTGATGAGATTTCACGCAATAAGAATAGTTATTATTAGACTTGAATGGGGTTACATGTACAAGAAGTCGCAAACGCGATAATTGGGTTTCATTAATGGCAGAGAAATCACCCTTGTTTCGGATACGTTGGGTTGGCTCGTATTAAATGTGAGAAAGCTGCGCACGTGGACGTGAAAGGTAGGTGGAGGTAGGCGTGCGCGGCCGTGCGCTCCTCGATAAGCTTTGTGCAGTGTGTTAGTGAAGCACAGGTTGTTTCAGCGATTTACCGCCAGCTTCTTACGCTCAGTAAAATTGTTCCTTCATCTCTTATCATAGTTTCACAGAACTATTTCCTGAAGGTTGGTTGCAGGTGAGACTGTGGTTATAACATATGTGTACGCCTGGACCCTGCCGTGCTGTCGAAGTAAGTCGCCAAGATAACATCAAATGTCAATCATTTTTATCTAGTTTATGGGGAGTGTAATACGAAAACTGTACGTTCAGAAGGCAATACAACTTTGTGCAAAAATGGAAATGTTACTGGACCAGGCTGTCATTAGCGCTGCAAAATACCCGAAAGAAGGGAATAAAATGATACAATATGGAACTGCCGGCTTTCGGTCGAAGTAAGTAGTTATTGTGAGAATATTCATGTTATTTGCACAAGTCAATCGCTAGTTTTCCCTAATTTTATAATTACCCTTCTGTGACAACTTGTAGAAGAGATCATTCTGATCCTTCAATCCACTGATATAGTTTTAAAAAAATACAATAATGTGAATGAGTCATAATTAGTTTAATTGAAAGGGATTTGATTTACATTGGTAAGACAGGGAATACATATGACTCTAGTATATTGAATTGCAGAGTAGTATTTAGGTTATGTCATCAAATGAATTCCTTGTTAGTATAGTTTTATGGCTAGATTTTTTACTTTTCATTCACATTTACTTTATACCCCAACCATATTTTAATTCTTTAATTTTCAGAGCATCTGATTTGAGTCACATTCTTTATCGTATGGGTTTATATGCCGTTCTTAGATCAAAATCTAAAGGAGGTAATTTTTGTATAATTTTTACTTTTAATTGTTTATTTGTCAGTAATATATATGAAGTTATTTTTGTAGCTACTATTGGAGTCATGATTACTGCATCCCATAATCCAGAAGAGGATAATGGTGTCAAAATTATTGATCCTATGGGGGAAATGTTGGCACAGAACTGGGAGATTCATGCTACATTACTTGCTAACTGCAGGTATATTCTTATTTAAGACATTAAAATTTTATCTCCACTTATCAAATAACGTTAATTACAAAATCCTTCTATGTTTGTGACTCTGAGAATATTTTCATTTATCATTTCTAAATGGTCTGTATAAGATAATAAGAATTATTTTTATAGTGATATGGAATTGTAAAATGTTCTTATTTTGGGTTTTAGCAATGAGACGCTAAAAGATACCTTGCAGGACATTATCGATTTGCTCCAAATTGACATGTCTAAAGATGCATCTATATTCATTGGACAGGATACAAGGTAAACTTATGTCATGTTGAAGGGATATTGATTTATCTATTTAAGAATTATTTCCATTTCAAAAAATAAACATTTTTTTTTTGCAGCAGTACAATAACCATCTCTCGAATATCAAATGAATGAATTACATTTATATTTAACGGGAAATAAAGTTGCAATTCTGATTGAATTTATAGTCATTGGGCCTTTTCTTGCACTACAAACATTTTCCAAAGGATCTTTTTTCCATCCCTTTCACACATTCATGTAGGCAACTAAGTTTGTTGATTAAACCATAACTTTTTACTCTTTTTTTTTTGTCTTAATTTTTTAAAGTTTTCAATATTTTTATCAAATTGTTCACTCTTGTGGGGTTTTGGGAGACACCTTCTTCTAATTCATGGTGTTCATTATAACCACTGCAATTGTACCAAAACTTCAACATCTGTTTATTATATATTAGGGTGGCATGTTGTCTAACAGTTTGTGTGCCTACTCTGAAGATTACAGTTGGAAACCATTCAATCTTTGAAAAATATGTTGTGGTGACCAAAAGTGGTCTACAGTTAGTTGTTTTAGGAGTACTCTCTTTTACTCTACTATTTATTGTACAGCTACCCTTCACATCATTAATGTATCATCTACCCCAATTCTGTTCTTCATATATGTATATATTGTTCATAGACCCAGTAGCTCTGCCCTCGCTAGTGCTGTCATACATGGAGTGAATGCCTTTAATGGTGTATATAAGGATTTTGGAGTAGTCACTACTCCAATGTTACACTATTTTGTCTTTTGCAAAAACACAAATGGTGCATATGGGGAACCAACATCAGAAGGATATATTACCAAACTTTCAAATGCTTTTAAGAAACTCAGAATCTCTGCAAGTATTGTATTATGCCTATATTATGCTCAATCTCTATTGTTTGATAAATTGTTAATTTTTTTCTAATTTTCAGGGATCAACTAAGGAAAAGTACTCTTCAAATATTTATTTTGATGGTGCTAATGGTGTTGGTGGTGTGTTTATGAAAGAAATACAAAAGCATTTAAGTGACTCTTTAAAAATTGAAATATTTAATGGAGGGAATGGCATATTAAACCATGACGTAAATAACATTTTAACAATTAGATAAATCTTTTTGTACTTTTAGCATTTTTTAAGTGTTACTGTATTTTATTATGCAAGCTTTTTTATGTAAATGACTTAATATCTTTAAAACTAGGCATTATGAATTTATTTTTCCTTGTTAAGAAAATGGCTAGTTATGTGTATATGTTATTACTCATTCAACTAGCTCACAAAATTTTAATTCATTAATAGAAATAAGTTTAAACAAATTAATATTCTTATTTCTACAAATAATTAAACTTGTAATTTAACTCCTTTCTGAAGAAGTGATAACTTTCATTTTTTTAAATTTACTTAAAACTGAGTTTCTTATATTATATCTAGTGTGGAGCTGATTTTGTCAAAGTGCAACAGAAACCCCCTGAAGGTGTACCACTTACGAAGAGTGTTCGCTGTGTTGCAGTCGATGGAGATGCTGATCGTATTGTCTACTATTATATCGATAAAGATAATATTTTTCACCTTTTCGATGGTGATCGCATAGCCACATTGTGTGAGTCATTCTTTCATTTATTATAGCAGGAAAATAATAAATCCTCTTTTTTCTTAGAATTTCATGTATTATAATATATTACAAAATTAATATTAGCACATGCTCTTTATCTGCTAGCTCCAAGTGCCCATATATTCAAAATATGCAATAGGAACATGAACTTGATGATAAACAGAACGTAAATGTTCCTGAACAGGTTTTTTAAATCTCTTAATAGATCCAGATCCTTACAATCTGTGGTTAGACGTAATATGGTATATCAAATATAATACAACTCCATATTTTTGAATGGTTCAGTGGAAAACAAAAATTTGTTGAGTAAAATTTTTTATGTAATACGACAAACATGGGTTTTAATTGGCATTATGGTAAATTATTTTGCTGAGGCAAATCGCATAAATTGTATTTTGTGAGACATGTTTTAGGGGAAATTCATCTTCCCAGGATGGAACAAGCTTAATGTCATTAATATAAGTAAATAATAGACATTTCTTTTCAGTCAGTGAATGCAAAATTAGTTGTGAAGATTCCAACGAGATTTATATTAGGGTAACGAACAGAAATGTTAGAATTAGAAAATAATATGAGTTGTATTCACTTTCAGATAATTAAATTCAAATAATTAGAAAAAATGGCTGTATCTTTGCTTTTTAAGCCAGAACAACCCGAATTCTGTTGGGAGCCACTGAATTTATGCCAGTCTGAATAGAAACTGATTTAAATACTTTTGAGAACAAATATGAATTCAATATTATTTTGCCTATTTTATTTTAAATTTGAGATGGAAGACTGAATGGACAGTTTGTTCTTCCACTTGCTGTCTCATTAAGTTTTAGTTCAAATTGTCTGAAGGAACATGCTTACAATACATTTTTAGTTGGAGTTGCTTGGTTTTTAACTTACCTACGTAGAATGAACAATCTCATGAAAATCTAAATAAGAATATGAAATTGTTTCAATAGGGAGAAACAAATTCAAGTACATAAATTTTTTTTCTAAAATTCAAGTACATAAAATTTTATTGGAAAGTACGTAATTCGATTTTGTAATGCCTTACCGATCATCACTTCATCTGAATATGGGACTGTTATTAGCAGATGATGAGAAAGGGAAATGTTTCACTAGTAAGGGAATAGTGGAGCTTGATATTTGAACCACTGAGATGCTTTATATTTTGTGGAGTGAAAATTTATTTAACTTCATTGTAATATTCTTGAAGATTTTTCACTTTATCAATCATATGCTTATTTGTTCTTTTTTGGACAGTGGCCAGTCATTTGATGGATTTGGTTAAAGCAACTTCTCTTTCTATAAAACTTGGATTAGTACAAACAGCGTATGCAAATGGAAGTTCTACTAATTACATAGCAAAAACATTGGTGAGTAATTATTAACTTTTAAAATTATTCGTTACTTTATAGAAAAGTTTCAAGTGAAATAGAAATGTCTCATTAATTGATAATGCTTCAGTAAACTATTAAAAATACTAATCATTAAAAAGTGGATCATGCAAATCATTAAGTTTTGCTGGAATTTTTTAACAAAGTAAAAAAATATTTCACCAAGTTTATTAAGTAATTTGTTTTTTGTACTTCTTTATTATATCAATTAAGATAACTATTTGAAATTATTTCTGTTTTCTTTAATTCACCAATGTCCCAAAAAATTAACTTTTCAGTTTGAATAAAAATAATTTATAAAATTTCAACTTTAATCAGTTAATGTTTCTACTAGTAACTTTTAACCATTTAATTTTTAAAGATTCTCTTTAACTATTAGCTAGTGTATTCCCAAGTAAATTAATAAAAGTTCTTTTTGAAGCTTGTTAACTGCATAGGCCTCCATCAAGACCTGTTTGTTAGTTATGAAATGTAGAATTACTTATATAGGAAAGGACTTTCATCAGTATATTTTAGCCTATTTTTGAAAATATTCAACAGAAAATTCCAGTTGAATGTGTGCCTACTGGTGTGAAATACCTTCACCACAAAGCACAAGAATTTGATATTGGTGTTTATTTTGAAGCTAATGGACATGGCACAATATGTGTTAAGAAATCTGCATCTGATATGATTTTCAATGCTGCATCTGATACAAGGTAATGGTTGTTTTCTAAAACTTTGTCAATTCCAAAATAATCTTTTAGTTCTTGCATGAAAGATGTAACATTCAAAGAATATTTCTCTTCTTTATCTTATGTGTTCCTTTTTAAAATTGAATAAAAACACATTGGATAATCATCTAATCATTAAAATATTTTTTGCAATACTCAAAGAATTTACATTCCTTTTGCTAAAAGATATTAAATCTGAAAATGTTCAGATTTTTTCCCCAGTATGAGGTAAATAATGAGAATAGAAAACCACTCAGATGAAATACAAAAATGTTTGTATTCAGCCAGTTTTATTTTATTTTGCATTTTTGTATGACTTTTTATTTATTAAAAATGTTATAATGTAATTTTACTCATCAGCTTCAGTCTAGATTATTTAGTTTTACCTGTATTGAGAAAGTGGCACAGTGATTGGACTTGGAATGCTTCTTATCATGTGCATATTCTATTTCTGTTTTTTGTGTGAATTTCTTCCTTCAGCTTGTCTCCTACACAACGCAATGCTGCACAACATCTTGCCTCGGTTGTGGACCTTGCTAATCAAACTGTTGGTGATGCAATATCTGATTTGCTATTAGTTGAAACAGTTCTTTATGATCGGGACTGGGATGTATCTGATTGGCTTGCTACTTACACTGATCTTCCCAACAAGCTTATGAAAGTTGAAGTTGAGGTAAGCAATATTGTTGATGTTTGTGTAAATCATTTGTTATGATGGTACTTCCATCATAGTTTCTCAGATTTTTTTCTTGTTTGTCTTATTAGTATTTGTCACCTTTTATTACCCCCAAACAAATTTGGTAAATATTGCAGAATATGAATTTTCATGGCAGAAATTTAAATTATTCATATCTTATTTTAATGTTTTTAAATTATTTTGAAGTTTTATTGTAGTTGTGATAAGTTAACAGTTCTTCTAAGTAAGAGCACAAGGATGGGACAGTCCTTAAAATCTTTTTTTCCATAAATGGTACACAGAAATGGGATGCAAAAAATTATGTTAAAATGGTGTTGATGTATGAATGCTATACATGTACTTTGTATGAGTAGTTTCCCGAGAACTGGTTTGGAAAGTTTTAGGTGTAGGCAGGGACCAGATATTTTGGCTAGTTACATTGGTAGTAGTTTTGTGTTCTTTCTTTGTTCTTTCTATTTCATGTTTTATATTCTAAGTGGAGTATTTTCATTAAAAAAAATAAGCTGAAGGAGAGTACAAATTATCTGAACTTAATACAGACTTGCTTCAGAGAAGTTAGTATAACAGGAGAGTTGTATAGCTAATGCTTAATGTATGTTACACCATAACACATACAGAAGAGTCCCATTCATTATGTTACTTTATGGGAAATACATGCAATTTGTGGAACCTCTATTTTAATCTTAATTATGAAAGGGATAGTGAATAATTGTTTCTTTAATGTATTTCTTATGGATGACATTTGTCAAATCATTCAAAATTCTAATTATCTCATTTATTTCATCTAAATATTAAATATGGCTTTAATGGCCAATAAGGTGACATTTAAGAGCTAAAAGTGATATAAGCATGTAGTATTGCATCCATTTATTCAAATTTAGATCTTAAAAAATTTAATTCTGTTGGTAGAACTAAGTTAAAAGTACACTGAAACCCTCTGAAAAGAGACAGAGGAATGAAAATTTGTCTCTTATAAGTAGAAAATGGAATTTTTCAAGTTTAACATAACATAGTATATTTATGCATGTATTTCTTCAGTGTACCCTACACGTGGAGAAGGTATGTGATAACTTTCAGTCAGGTGAAAATGGCGACAAGCCGGAATCGAACCCGGGACTTCTGCATAGATCGCAGGTGTGTTAACCACTTTACCACCCGTTCGCCTTCCACAACTGTATAGGTCAGGATGGAAATGGTATAGTTGTGGAACAGACTTGTTAACCAAACATCACCGAATATGGGCATCCTTACATAATCCAAACACCGTTTGTAGTAGTTCATGAAGTTAGCATAACATAATCTAATATTACAGCCGGCGACTGAGAGAAGAAAAGGGCGCGGAACATTTTTTTTATAATTACCGTAAATGTCAAGAGTGACAAATTTTATATTTACCGACCCCCAATAATATTCTTAGTGAGGTGGCATCAAAGTTATTCTCGAACCTTGTTTAAACCAATGTTTGATATTAAGACTCAGCCTTGCATTGCTGGGACCATTCTAGCAAAACTATTCGCATTGGCACCGATTGAGAACATATTTTGCTTCAAAGCCTTACTTCGCAAAAAATACACCCAAAACTGCACTTCAGAAAACCTGTTGATCGCGCTCAAGCAACCACTACAACGTACTCGAGCAACATAGCAGATATGTCTCATAGGCTGCGATAGTGGCACAACTCAATAAATACAATTTTTGGACTAAGTATACGTCTCAATGTGGAAAATGTTCTTTCGTCAGAAGTACTGGCACGTTCTGTTTTGTTTTTAGAGCTGTCCCACTATTGCAGCCCGTGAGCGATGTGAGCACTGACAATTCCGACCCGCACAGTCGACGAAGTTAACGCGAAATATCTTTTTTTATATACATTGTTGCGTATGTCACTGAGCGGACGTAACCGGATGCTTGCGTGATACGATAATGTCAATAAGTGTCTCTTCAACCGAGATGGAATTGGTAGTGGGGACTATTTTTTTTCTTACTAGGAGCGAGAATCTCATATATCCGGGTAATAAATGCATTGCTTCTTTACGTTAGTCTTCGGATATTGTCCACTATAAGCTGGTCTCCTAGAACAGAGTTCCACTGTAACTGAATTATTAAAAGTGTTAATTATTTATAAATTTAGACCTGGTGTAATAAAAAAGTACAAACCATGCCAGTTATGTAACGGACATTTGTGCAGTGTCACAATTCTTTTGTAAAATTTTTGTGTTCATTTGCTCTTAAAAGTATGTTGGTGTGCTTTGGCATAATACATCCCAAGTGGTTATTTTATTATTTAATTCACACTTGAAGTTGAAAACTTATTTTATATTATTCAAGTTTCCTTTTTGTATTTCTGCTGAAGATATAACATTATTTTGGAGGGATAATTATATTGTTCTTTTACTTTAGCAATTTGTTTCAGCAAGAACGTAACATTCAAATTTGGTTCTAAACTGTCAGATACAAAGTTTTATACAGTTTCTTTACTTCTATGAATAGGCGAAATAAAAATTCTTAGTTGGAGCCCTGGGTACAGGATGTGACAAGAGACTGGAAAACTTGGAAAAGCCAGGGAAATAACCAAAAGATATTTTAAAAATTTTTGTTGAAATAATATCTAAATCTTATACATCTGAAATTATTATTCAGAATTCAAAAATTAGTCAATTTGAAGAAATGGAATTAATTCAAAATTGTGTTATTACTTTTATTAATGTTTATTTGCAATATAATACTTTTGAATATCCAAGTTTCCCGGATTGCAGTATATTGGACAAATGTTTATGAAAAACTGATTCCCAAAAATAAATAAAAAAGCTAGAACATGCCAATATAGAGAACAATTGAGAGAACTTGCTCGTAAGGAAACAAAGGTTTTGGATGAAGCACATAGAAATGCTGAAAAAGTATACTTAGAAATAAAGAACACAAGTAGATCAAACAAAACTTGTTACGAGCAATTTTGTTTATTGTCTTCATAATTTGAGTATCTTATTACTAACTTAATAAGAAATTATTACTTTTGTCCATGATTATTTCATTGTTTGAGTTTTAAATGATTCATTTATGTTGAGCATGATAAATGAACATAAGTAGATTTGCAATAATAATTAAAAAAATCGGGGTAAAATAAATATTTTGTTGAAAACCTGGGAAAATCATTGAACTTTATTATAGGAAAATACTCTGTGGGTAACTTTATGACCTAATAATTATTCAGTTCTATATTTTGACAAGTGGTAGTCACCTTTGCAAAAAGGGATTCCTCTCAAGAAAATTTATAAATCATTACTTTACTTAATAAATTTATTCTTCCATTGCTCCAGTTCTTCCAATATAATGTGACTGTTTTGTTTATCTGAGTCAAAATCATGAGATCAACCTTCATAAGTAAATCATGTTTATTGAACAAAATGCTGAACTTTATAAATTTCACTTACATTGACATTAAAGAAATTCTTCATGAGTAAAACTATTCAATACATCCCATTTGGCTCCCTGTATTCATGTCGCACACTGCAACAAGTACAAGCTGCCGGGCATGTACTCCTTGATTTTTTTAAAAATTGTTTCCAAAACGTATCACGTGTTTCAATCCGTTGTTTTGAAAGCACTGTCTTATCCCTTGAACTAATCGACGTAGTCCATTTTACACTTGAAAGACGACGCACAGTCTGTTGATAGTTCCAAAAAGATTTTAAACACTGTTGACCTTACTCGACCCAGAAATCCACGGCTCTCGAACCATTTTCACAGAATGCCGAGTCCATTTATATTTGCTGATAATACTTCTCACCTGCGCAACCATTTTCCGAGACCGTATAGTTCATGGCTATGACAAGAACAGTTGACGTCTAGGGTATAAGAAGAATCGAACTGCCCATCGTTTGTTAACAGCCACCTTTCGATGATTCTTTCACTTCGATAACATTCTACATTCTGTCTACATTGGTCATTTTCGGAAAACTTTAGGATTATGTACATGCAGCCCAGACAATGTGACTCGTCATCCATCGTCGTCTATCATCGGTAATCATCGGATTGAAGTGGACTTGTCTTTTCAAGTATCCGCTAGAGTTCGCACCGCGGAAGTCGTGAGTAGCGGGAATTCAAATTGAAATTTGTTCATGTTAACTCGTACTTTTAAGAATATTTAAGTGTTGCTTTAAACAATATTTAGGTGCTTATTTTTATGAGTAATTATTCTACAAATAGTTCTGACAGAGGCTGTTTTTGGGTGGGTGGAAAGCAGGACCGCAACCCTCCTGTGAAAATCTATTTAATTATAATATCTCAAAATAAGAGTAATTTGGGTACCGCAAAAATGCACAAATTAGTTTCTGGATTCCAAGTTCTACTTCACCATAGCAACATGTACAGCATAGTGTCCACTTCCCCCTGCGGACTGTCAGTAAAATTACAGTTAGTTAACTGTAGGATGCATGATTTTGCATGTGGTTCCCAGCATGTGCTTCTCTGAACTACAGCATGGGCATTCATGTGCTCTTCTGTACTCAGCTTACACAAATGTAGATGTTCTTATTTTAAAATACCTTGTAAAGACACAGTATACAAAAACGTGTGTGTAATAATAGTCCAGTTTAGGTGAAAAAACTGATCCTTTTTTTTAATTATTTATATTATCAATGATCATTTTTGATTTGTAATAATGAATACTAATAATTTGGTTACACATTAATGTGCAATGTGTATGCAGCCCCTTTTTTCCCCATGTTCACAAGCCCCCAATGAATACTGGAGTTCCTAGATAGTATTACTTAAGTGATTTATCCAAATAATTTATTTTATGAGTATTTATTTCCATGATTTTTGTTTCATTACATCTTATGTATATATCATCATCTTTCTCTAAAAGTATTATCAGACCTTTAGTTTCATGATATTGTTTATATTTGTTATTTTGATACATTTTGGATATATTTCTTATTCTGTATAATCCTATTATATATTATGCATATATATTCTAAAATAAATATGTAAGAGGAATACCAATAATAGTAGAATTTATTACACCCTGTTGACTACAATTGTGACATTTATGTTACTCCTTTTCTTTCTTTTTTAGGACAGAAATGCGATTGTGACAACTAATGCTGAAAGACAGTGCGTTTCTCCTGCTGGGTTACAGGATACTATTGATGCTCTTTGTGGTGCATATGAATCAGGACGTGCGTTTGTAAGGTATATTATTTGTTCAATTATTTTATTATATCATGTATCAATATATAGATATTAATGCAACAATGTTATTTGATTGTGTGTTAATTTGTATTTTTATAACTTTATTACTATTTTCATGTTATGTATGTTTAAGACACTTCATCTTTAATTTTTTTTTTTTTACCACATAATCCACCCATCCATCCATTTTAATTATGGTCTACCTTTCTTGAACTTGCCTGGTGGTTTGGTATTAAGTATTTTCTTGCGACCTCTTTCCTCATCCATTCAGGGAATATGATCTAACCATTTTATTCTTTTCACCTTAATTTCAGCAATAATATCTGGTTGCTTGTTGAGCTTACATATTCAAAATTTCTCCTGATTCTTGAAAGACCATTATCACATCTTCTTCATTCCTTCAATTCTTTACAGAACATTGGGCTTCGGCAAACGACCTCCACCTCACTTTGTTCTCCGCCTTTGGGATGATCTGCTTCCATGTTGTTCCAGCTTCCTGGGTCTCTCTTTCCACTGTCCTTCTCCAGGTTTCTCTTGGTCTACCCTGGCCATGACTACCTTGCGGGTTCCAGCAGAGTGCTCCTCTCTCAGTTGTGTTCCTGGGTTTTCGTAGGGTGTGATCAATCCAATTCCATTTTCTGTGTTTGATTTGGAGATTTATTGGAATTTCACCAGCCTTTTCCAGAAGTTCTTTATATGATATCACACCAGTGGCCATCGCATATTAAAAATCCTTCTTAAACAGCGATTTGTGAATACTTGCTGATGCTGTGTTATATGATTTGTGATCTTCCAAGTTTCTGCTCCATGGAGAAGTACAGGCTTTACATTTGAGTTGTATATACGGAGTTTAGTTTTAAGAGAGATGTTTCTACTCTTCCAAATTTTTCTCAGTTGTATAAAACTGACATTTGCCTTTGCAATTCTCTGCTTTATGTCTTTTTCCGTACCACCAGTTTGCGTCACTACACTTCCCAAATATGTAAACTCTTCAACTTCTTCAATTTTTTATTACTGTGTTTCAAAATCTCCTTGTATAGTTGTATTCAATCACATAGATTTAGTTTCTTTTTGGAATTGATGCACAGGTCAACTTTACGTGCTTCTTTACATAGGTCTTCAAGTTTCTCTTGGACTCTGTAAACCCCCATCTTATACATCTCTTTGCTTGTGCTGTTACTTTCTTCATTATACAAAGGGTACTAGGAAAGTTTTGCAATACAGCATTATTTATTGAATTTTTTCAAAGTAATTTCTGTCACATTCAATACACTTCTCCATCCTCTGAAACCAATCCTTAAACCAGCTCTGCCAAGTTTCTCTAGGGAATAAGGCACACTCGTTGTCCTAAGCCCTTAGAAGGTCCTCATCACTTGAAAACTGCATCCCTTTCAGCTTCATTTTCACATGCAGGATTAGTGCAAAATCGCAGGGAGCAAGGTCTAGACTGTAAGAAGGGTGCTCAAGAAGTTTCAGTCCTGTAGTTGTCAAATATTCTGTGCAGGCTTTGGCTCGGTGAGCTGGAGCGTTGTCATGATGGAGGAACCAGGTTTCCATTCTTGACTTTCGCCGCATTTTCTTCAGAGATTCAATGACTTTGGGTAGGCACTGTTCAGTGTACCACTTCGCTGTGATTGTCTCCTGTGTGTCCAGAACAACACGCTCCACAATTCCACTCGATTTGAAAAATACAGCTATTATTTTCTTCTTTACAGATCAGGATTTTCTGACAGCTATGGGTGTGTCCTTATCTTCAAAGACACAAACTTTGTCTTGAGTCTTGGTCGGCACATCATAATAGTACAGCCACATCTCGTCACCTGTCACGGTGCTGTTTACATACCGAGATTGTCCCTTATTAAACATTTTCAGCATCTCCTGGTACCAAGTCACACATCACCACATCTGCTCTTCAGTCAGTCTGCGGCACCCACAAGCAACAAAGTTTCTTCACTTGTAAATGCTCATGCAGAATCAAATTAATTGCTGGTGCATTTAGGCCTAAGGTATCCTCTATCTGCTGATAGGTCACTCGCCTATCTTTGTCATGCATTTTCCGCACAGCAGTAATATTTTCTTCCGTAACTGACATTAGTGGTCTTCACGTCCTTCTAGCTTCCTTCAGAGTGAAATTTCCCCTTCGGAATTCTCTGTACCATCTGAATATAGTTATACGATGTGGACAAACATCACCTAGTGCGACTGTCATTTCTTCTAAGCACTGGTCTACATTAGAACCATGCGTGAAGTTATACCATAAAACTGCCCATATCTCACTTTGTGACCACGATGACATAGCAAGCACTTAAAACTATCACTGCTAATGAACAATTGAGAACATAGACATGCCGCTACAGCTACTGTGCAAGTATGAACATGTCTCAAGACACAGCAGCATGCAGCGACCTGCGGCTCATTGTTACATCATATTGCAAAACTTACCTAGTATCCTTCATATCATCTAGGACTATGATAAATAACAGAGGAGTAACTTTCTACATTTTGCTCAGTGGTTTGCGAGGCTTCAAATCAGTTCTTTAGAGTTATATTAAATGTGTTACTTATCTCAGGATTTTTGAGTTTTTCTGTGTCATACCTTTTTCTTTGTATATCTGGTATGTTCTTTGATGATAGGATTTTGACTCGAATAGTCGCTAATAGTAGATGGTGGTCACTACCAATATCAGCACCTCTTTTGTTTTGTACATCTAAGAGTTATTTTCTCCATTTCTTGCTAACTGCTTCATGATCAATTTGATTTTGTTTTATGTTTTGGTGAAACCCAGGTTACTTTGTAGTGTATTCTACGTGGAAAAATTGTTCCACCTATCACTAGGTCATGATGTGCACAAAAGCCCACAAACAAATCACCATTATTGTTTCTTTGTCCTAACTCGTGTGTTCCTTTTATCTGTTCTAAGCCTTCATTTTCATCACCAGTTTTAGCATTTAGATCACCCATTAAAATTTCCATGTCCTTTCTAGGGAGTCTACTGAAGGTTTGTTCAAGTTGTTAATAAAAATTATTTTTATTTTCATCAGAACTTTCTGTTGGGGCATAACATTGGATTAGACTTACATTTCTAATTTTGGCTGAAGATTAATTTGATTTGAAGCGAGCAGTTATTATTCTGTCTGAGATTGTTTCCCATCTCATCAAGCTGTTCTTCATGGCTTTAGACATTAGTAGACCGACACCATTTCGGCTCTTATTTTCATCATTTGTGCCCGAGTACAAGAAGGTTACTCCATCTGTGGTATATAACTCACAAGGATGTCTAAGTGGAAATTCTCGATGTTCTTTATAGCTTCAATTAATTTCCCAGCCCTTCTTAGCGTACATACGTTCCAAGTTCCTATTCTTATTATCTGTTTCATGCTGAAGGTCTTCATCAGTGTGGTCCATTTTTCCTTTGCCTTAGTTTCTTTAATAATTTGGATTTAAGAGGGTACTGGTTATTGGCCAATATATCTGTGTGTACTTGATGGGTCTGCCACCTTTCGACCTGAACACCATTTAGATGTTCTATGGACATGCAAGGGCATTTCCTCCCTTGTGCAAATGTGTATAGTTATCCTGCCAATACTCGGTTGCCAGAGCCTCGTTTGTGTTAACAGGACCCACCACGAGAAGGTGAGGATGGCATTTAAGGAAGAGAAGCTATAACTTTCACTTCATTCCCCCTTGGGCCCCCATTATCACATACTAGTCCAAAAATATATCTCAGTATTTTCCTCTCCCAGGCCATCAGTATTCTTTCTGTTTGAGCTGTTAATGTCTAGCATTCAGTACATTACATTAGGTTTCATAATGATGTATAATATGACCTTCAGGTTCTTATGAATATACCTCTTCTGAAGGATATGTCTCGGAGAGTAGTAGCATTTGTTGCTGGAAGCAATCCTCTCTTTTATTTCTCCAAAGTTATTATTTCTCTTTGTTATAAGGAACCTAGATATTTAAAAGATTCTACTCTCTCAAATTCACTGCCTGCAATCGGAACCACTTTAGGATTGTTGGTGGTGCCAATAATTTATTGTAGTTTAATTTATCATGTACTTGCTTTTATTATAGTTTTATTTTTAACCCTGTTTCTTGTTTACAATATAATTTTTTTTATAGGTTTGGTAAAATATTTTAATCCTGGTCTTAGTACCACGTGGTCTACATATGCTATTTTTTGGTTGGTTTTATTGATGTTTCCCTCTGGGTTTATTGGTAATGCCTTTATTACTTTTTCAAGGATGATATTAAACAACAACTTTGCTTGCTTGCTTCCAGATAGTAAATTAGTTTATTGTCCTCCACGTGGTCTCATGCAGTTTGTAACTGGTTTTTTGACAATAAATCTACTAGATAAAGTGTTTTCTTTTTGAGTCCCAAGTGTGTTTAGAAAATTTTACATCTTATCTTAACTTCCTTGCATGTTGCTAGTGCCATATTTATTAAGTTCACCAGTTTTGTAGGGAATCCAAATGCTTGAATCATATATACAAGCTGATGTCTGTTTATGCTGCCATTTGCTTGTTTAAAATCTATGTAGATTTGGTGTACTCTGATGTTTTTCACTAATTTTCTCTGGTGTACTTCTTAAGGTGAAAAACTGATTTGTAGTTGAATGGCCCTTCCGAAAACCATACTGAGAATCAACATAACTTTTTTCAGCATAGAGTTCTATTCTTTTTGAGAGAATAGACGTGAATATTTTGTAGATTACATTAAGTGTGCAATGACTCTGTAGTTTTGGCAGTTTGTCACCTTATGTAATGGGCAATTAAAAGCAGTGTGCCACTCTTGTGGTATTCTTCTGGGTTCTTATTGTATTTACAACTTCTTGGCAAGTTTTTGGGGGATATCAATTTCTGGGTCAAAGTATGTTCCGCATGAACTATTATGTACAGATGTTTCTTCTGTTGGATTAAGTAATTTCTGGAATAACACTTTCCAGGTTTCAATACTTCCTTTTTGTCTGTTATCAATTCACCATACTCCTTGTAGTTGTGAAGTCTAATATTTTCCATCCATTTAGTTTCTTCTCATAGAATAAACTTGCCTACATGTGGGTGTAATGTATGATCTTTCCCTGCTTGAGCATTTAAATCACCCATAACTATTTACACTTTTGGAAATATTCCTTTATATTTTACTTAATTTTGAGTAGAATTCTTCCTCAATTCCTTCTTCATCTTCTGTGGGAGCATAAACACTTATAGTGAAGTTGAACAATCTTCCTCTTATTCTGAATGAACAAATTCTTTTATCAACAGGTGTAAAATTTATTATCTGATCCTTAATTGATTTGGGTACAATGAAACTGGTTCCAAATTCTATGCCTCTGTAACTGTAACTTGTCCACTGTAACAAGATTGTATTATTACCCAAGCCCATAATAACACTACCATTCTATCTCATGTCTCGTATTGCAAGTATATGGACTTTGAATGTGTCTAACTCTCCTTTCAGCTTTGTGAATGTCCCTTGGGTATGTAAAGTTTTTATGTTTCATGTTGCCAAAATCCCTTTTCCTTGTGCTATGTCAATTACTAAAGTCTGTCCTTGTTCCGAGACTTTGATTCAAGAATGACCAAACTTTTTATTTTTTTCCGGAAGTGGACTGTTAATCCAAAGTCCTACCCCCATCAACCAGGAGGACCGGTGTTTAGATTTTCTGTCCGGGTTTTTCTCCCCTTAGCTCCAGGGATCCCTCTTTCTCCTACAAGGCAGTGGGTGAAAGAATGACAAGAGAAAGGTAACAGGAAGACAGGACATTGTGAGACATATTTTGTCTGGTTCCTCAACTGGGCCTGTCCGATTTGAGTGACCCTACCAGTAGCTACACTACCATCAGCATAACCTCCAGTTTCACTGGAAAACGTGAACCTTCACCACCCACAGAGACAATGTTACTATAAGGTGCTACGATATTTCGTGGGAGAGTCCCAATAAATTATTTACTGAAAACTATGGTAGATAAACTGTAAAACAGATTTTCTGCCAGGTGAAAAAGACTTTCAATTAGACATCTTTCATATATAATCTGAATGTCATAATTGTATGTGCCCAGTATACTTGTAGTCCTAAAAAAAGTTAATAACAAATTATAATTACACTGCTACAGTTGAGTTATAAGAAAGTTGACAGCTACTTGTGTGATATTAATTTTAATATTTTCAGACCATCAGGAACAGAAGATGTTGTTAGAGTGTACGCAGAAGCAGATACACGTGCAAATGCTGATCGCCTAGCTGCCCAAGTTGCTCGAGCTGTTCATATGATGGCAGGAGGTGTAGGGGAACCTCCATCAGTTCCTGTTCTCTAATGTAATTTATTGTAACTGATGAAGTTCCTTTATGAATGGATTGAGCTGACATGGTAAATAACATCTATTTTAATGAATACTTTGGTGTTGTGAGCTGGATA
The DNA here is from genome assembly GCA_002313205.1 of Laupala kohalensis. Taxonomy (NCBI): domain Eukaryota; kingdom Metazoa; phylum Arthropoda; class Insecta; order Orthoptera; family Trigonidiidae; genus Laupala; species Laupala kohalensis. The sequence goes on from NNCF01126131.1 coordinate 474,597, forward strand.
AATACTGAAAGGGTTCAAGTATTAATTTTATAAGACTGATAAATAATTGAAGGTGCAAATCTATATTTTCATAAAAACTAATGATAGGCTTAAGGATTTTTGGTTCTGGAATATTATTTTGATGTATTTGTTGCTAATTTATTTACTTTACATGATCCTTGATATATAATACATTATTTTGATCAAGTTAATTGTAATTGAATCTTTTACCACACAAATAATAATTGTTCAAAAAGTAGAAAAGTTCCTTCTGTCTGGAAATATATTCACTTTGGAGTTTTAAAGATAAATCAGTATCAAATATTGAATGTAAGTAAATTGGTTTTAGAGAAATTGTCAAAATTGTCAAAATTTCCCTTTGGGACTTGTTCTTCAAGCGGTATTTTAAATTTTTATTAAATTTCTCGAACTTTCCATTTCTATTTTCTCCCATATTAAAATTATTTTAGTTATTAGATGCACAAGTTGAAACTTTTATGTTGTAGTGTATCTGAAAATTAGTAAACTGATGTTTGTATCCTGTTCTTCTTTTATCTCCAAAATGTAAAAGGTCTACTTCACAAAATGTTCTATTCACTGCTGTTCCTCCTCGCTTATATTGGCTACTTTTTTTAATTCTTCTTTTTCGAGAATTTAGAGTGAGAAACTATCAGAATCATTTTGTTATTTTGATTTCACTATTTATAGTTTTGAATAGATGTCAGTTGTGAGTCTATATTTTTAATTGTTAAATATATTATAATACATGTATTAGTATGTTATTATTGCATTCTGAATTTTAAAAATATCTTGTTGAAAATTTTTCTAGTTTTATTTTGATAAAATGGAGTGGATTGAATATATAAATATATTTTTAAGTGCCTTGTCATGTTTTCCTGTATCATGTTTGGTTTTTCTCTCTAATTTGATATGAATTTATTTCTATTAAGAAATTATTCCTGCTTGTAATTCTAGAGTTATTAACTACTAGCTGACACAGACTGGCATTGCATAAGAGTGTTTGTTGTGTTACTGTTTATGTTTGAGTGTAAATAAAAAAGCATTTTTACATATAAAAACCATGATTATTTATTAATTTAGTTTCTCATATATTTAGTAAAAATTTGAAACAAAAATATTTCACTCTTATTCTTTCCTTTAAAATTAGAATTTTGAGAATCTTTTGCAGTGGGCCTCTACAAAATATACAATAGTAACATCCCATCAGAATTTCAAGGTCCTGTCTGATAAATTTCTTCTTATCTTTGGAGAATTTGTCAGAACCATGTACCAAAACTTTAACTCCATTTCACAAATTTAAAATTGAAAAATTAGGAACTTTTATTTAGTTATTCTAATTAATTAATCTAAAAAGAAGGAGATATCTCAGTTATATATATTATATATAATCCTGACAAGTTATGAAAACCATAAATTTTGTTTAGCAACTAACACATGTGTTACCCTCTAAGGACTATATGTTCTTGATTGATCCAAGCATCAAAGGAAAAGAAGAGGTGTCAGAACAGTAAACTTGCTAAAACAGTAAAAATTTCAAGTTTATAGAAGAGTCAAGATAAAGAAATTCATACTTATAATGCTGTGTTTTTTCATGGAAATAGGAATTGTGGGATCTAGTCAATTCTTACCTTGTTTGATTTTAAAAAAAATGTATTTGTTCTTTTGGAGTTAAGTTTAAAGCTAAGACTGTGGTTATCAATGAAAAGGGTGATTAAGAAAATTTTCTAATCCATCCTAAGGGAAGAATATATATTTTACATAAGTTATTAGAGAATTCTAATTGTTTTAATTCAACCCTGATATAGAAAAAGTGTTGGGGAACTATTATGTTGAGGGGCCCACAATTCCTCCTAACAAACTAGTGTTAGTGTTAGAGATAATTAATAAATGCTATCATAATATTTTAAGTATCATGAGTCAGGTGAAAATTACGACGGACCGGGACTCGAACCCGGGGCATCCTACTCTGGCGGCAGGTATGCTATCCACTGCATTACCCGCCTCGAGTCCCAAGTTCTTACGCAACTTCCATGTGTCGTGATCCGTTGAACCTGGGTCATATATATCCCCTTCAGGGGATAAGCCACAGGCGGTTCCAATGCTGGTAGCTCTTAAGCCCGGTTGTCGCGTACCTACGCGTCGGATGCACATTTTAACTCATGACTTCCGAGTACCTACTCGTGGAGGAGAGTTTGCAATGTGTTCACAGTATCAGGCCAGGTGGAAGTTGCGTACGGACTTGGGAGTCGAGGTGGGTGGTGCAATGGATAGCACAATTGCAACCAGAGCAGGAAGTCCCGGTCCGTCGCAATTTTCACCTGGCTATTGACGTTGCAAAAACTCCTCCACGAGTAGGTACTCGGAAGCTGTGAGTTAAAATGTTAATTAATAAATCAGAAGACTTGTATCTGTAGGTATTTTCAAGTATTAAGTCACTAAGACCAAAAGAGAAAAAAGAGAAACAATAAATTTATGTGCAACATATTTTAAATTTCTTTTATTCCACAAACGCAAAATATAACAACAACTGTTTACCCTATGGAATGCTTGGTAGATATGTTCTTTTTGAATTTTTAAATTTACATGCATTTGCGAAAAATTTACATTTACAAATACAATGGCATTGTCACATTGATTATTCTAAAATCAAAAAATAGGAAAGTATGCTGTACAGTTCAGATTTTAGTTTATGTTATAAAATAAAATGTTTCCTGCTGTGTGTATTATTCATTTCTAACTTACTTTGGAGAAATTGTTACCTCCTTTGGGTTTTGGGTCCAAATGAAATCCCCCCAGGGGACTTCCATCTAGTAAGTACGTGTTTGGCAAACTGAGTCTGGCATTACTTCCACTTACTTGTACAACGCTCCTTCCTTTTTCTTTCCTGACCTTCCTTGGTCACCTCTTGTTCTTTCCGATCCCGACACTAGGGTATCTTTTATTTTCCTCTTTCTTCTTTTTTTAATTTTATTTTTGTAATGATGTGTGTAATGTTTTGAGTTGTAATTCAGGAGGGTTTTTAGTATGGTTGAGTCATTCGGCGAGTCCCACACGCGGGGAGAGTCATATTGGCTTCCCTACCCGTACAGAATTTTAGGGCTCTAATGACCTAGATGTCGACGAGCCGTAAAGCCCCACAGAAAAAATACAAATGAAATAAATCTAAATATTAGAGACTTACTGGTCCACTTAATTCGTAATTCACCTCAGTAGGAAGTCTGGAATATTCATCGTCCGAGAGTGTCAACCGCGCTTTGCCAAAAAGGGCCGTATCATTCGGGAATCGTTCTATATAATTCCCTGCCCAAAAATATAAGAGATATTATTAAATTGAATCTCTTCAAATCTCCGATTAAAAGCTACCTTCTGCACCGGTGCTTCTACACTGTAAAATAATTTATTGTTTTTAATAAAAATTAAAGCCGTATTGTACTTTATCACGCCATTGTTGTAGTACTTTCAAAATATCTGACAGTTTCGAAACTATTTTCCTGCATGATAGTATTGTCTTATTATTCATATAAATTTAGTTGTATATTGTAATAAAATTAAATAATTGGGGAAGTGACGTCAATTGTAATACATTAAATTATTGAGATGTGGGACCCCAGAGCGCCAATTGTAATATACTTTATTAATTGAGAGGCCAAAAATTGGAACGCCATTTGTAATATATTTGAATTTTAAAAGAAAAATAAACAAATGAAGTAAACATCTAACGCTCACTTACCTGATCCACTCGGCATAGTAATGACTGATGCCTAGCTGTCATAGAGCCTAAATTTAAAGATAGGGAAATGGGTTCGGCCGATTCATTAGCGTGAAGCACACACAAATCCTTCTCGAAGCAAAACACATTGTTCATAAAAAATAATATAATTACAACCAAACAAATGCGTAATTGTTATAAATTCAAATACTCTCCTCACAACATTTCCCACAAAATAAGAATAAAACATGCAATTGTTCACTAACACACACAAATCTTAAACTAACACTGAGTTTACACAATTGTAATTCTTCGACATACAATAATGGAACTTGTCCGTTCAAGCACTTTGTACGATCTGAAGCCTCATTGGAAATCATAACAGTTTATGAATAATAAAGTTCGTCCAATCGGATAGCAGCACAGCGCGACCAATGAGATTACTTGTATTATTTACCAATTGTCTTTCGCAATACAATTAGACAAGTCAATAATCAAATCACAATGTTTTGAAAATGGAGAGCCGTCATTGGCTCATCAAAAATGATTACCTCAGTATTGGTGAATCGATGCCTGATTTCATCAGAAGTAAAAGTTGCAGAGGCGGGGCTGCGAAGGCGAAACGTCTTATGGAGTCGTCTCATTGGCGTGTTTAGTTACGCCCAGGTGCCCTCCAATCAACATCTCCCATGAGGCCTCGTAGTTTCCAGCTAAGCTCCACTCCACGTTCACCGATATCGATAGTGTCTCGGTTGTTTCGATAACTTGGACACGAGTGTTCCGAGGTTGCACTTCGCGGTAAATAAGCATCACTGATAATTATCATCAGTTGCCGAAATTATAACAGTCTAGTATAGACTTTGAAAAAAAATTTGATGACTGTCGATCAGATTTCTCTCCTTGCAATATAAGAGGGCGTCCGCCTCTATCGAAATATATCTAAGATTACCATGATCATAGTCATAGCAAAAGTAATCTCCGTGTCTCTCTTGATATCTCTGATAAGAACACGACTGTATCTTTAAATATCTTCATCCCCTCTTCTTCTACTCTGTAAAATCAGTTTGACTCCGCCCATCGCATACGTCACGAACTTTTTTATCCAATAATATCTAAAAGTTGATTTCACGTGATCTTTCACGATTGGTGATGAACCTTTGACGTTGTCGCTTCAATAAGCCTATCTCTGATCGTACTCTAATCACGTGATGTCTCGTCTCGTGATGTAGTGTTTTCTCGTGAATGTTATCTGTTTTCCCTCAAAAATTGAGGTCACCAGTTCTACTCAAAAGGCCCTTCAGTGGGCCAGAAGGCCTTCCCCCTCGTCGTCGCTAATAATTTTCTAAAATTGCACGTAAACCAGAAACCGTAGGCAGCTACCAGACGCACGCCTGGCGAAGGGTCACCCCTTCCTCTACTATTGTCATACTTGAAAGGACACAGGTCTCACTTTCTCTTTTAAACTCATTGGAACATGTATCGCTGAACAATGACTTTTTTTGACGCGTAATATTTTCGCGGCTCCGTGGTCCCGGGAATATTTCTTCCTTTCAATTTATTATAAAACATCGAAAAAATTGCTAAAACGAATTATTTATTACAATATGTACTCAACCCTGGCACGGTTGTGTACATTAATTCTGTAGCCTCATTCTGACCCGGGTTTTTCTCCGGTTTTCCTTCGGGTAGAGGCGGATTTTTTATAAAGACTCTCTAGGTTCTTGCCTAGGGACAGCATCAATTGAAATAATTATAAACGAATTTAGTGTTATTTAATAGTTACAAATTATCAACACTATTTTCCGAATGTTTTATAGCTTGATAATAAGACGTACTTGTGAATTGACTTTTCTGTTTTATTAAATACAATATTTGTTGGTATTTTTTAATACTGTAACACGTGTCGAACTATTTTTATCGTTAGGAGTATGTTCAAATGTTAAATCCGCCTCTGTCTTAGGGCCCTTGAACGGAATTGATGGGATGTTCCCTTGCTTGCTTCCTGTGAGTAAATTAGTTTATTCTCCACGTGGTCATACGCAGTTTGTAACTGTTTTTGTTTGCAATAAAATTTATTTATTTAATTGAAATTTTTTTGGAAGAGTCAGATTCTACGGGGAATTTCCTAACTAATGACTTTTACGGTTGGGTCATGGATTTAGCTAGCACGAGCACCCGCATTATTTCCATACCCGCGACTACTGAAGTTTTAATGAATCAGTTTGCTTGGCGCTATATGTTCCTGAAATAAATGTGTAAATATAATTTCACTTTTGTTGAAAACTTCCTACGGGGGGAAATAACTAAAAAATTCAGATTATGTGGCTTGTTGAATATCATATTTAAAAATTTATTGAATTTTTGACCCAAAACCTGCCCATACCCAAAGTAATTATCAACTATCTGGGAGGTGGATACAAAAAGGAAATTATTCTTTTAAAAAAACATAAAGAGAGAGGTATGTGTTGAAATAATTAGGTTCCAAAAAACAATTTTTTTTGTAATTTTCTGTGGAAGGAAGTATTTAATGACTACGATAAAGACATATTTGGATTTATCGAAACATTCCAATTAGCTAAAGGTTTTTGGAAAATTCTTAAGAGCAAAATTTACATTTGTGGATCAAGGAAATAAATATTGAAAGTATTTGTAGTGAAAAGTGACGAAGAAGAAAATGGCAGTGAAAAATTGTAGATCGCATCGAAAGGTTGATAATTTGGGTGAGATTATACTAACTAGATATATAATCCAATGAAATTATTTTGAACAAATTTTTTCATACAGCACTGGCCTTGTTGACGTGGAATTGCTCTTGTAGAAGTCGAGTCACATTTTGAGTTTTTTTCATTAGCAATTCTTGGAACTTACGAACATAAGGAGAAACTCAAGACAATAACCACATTAAATAATAAGTATTTTGTGGGGAAACCTGTATGTTATGTTTACTTTAGTATTTTGTTCACACCGAAGTTAATATATATCCCTGGTTCAACTTTCTTTCTTAAAAAAAAAAATCTGCGACTTATGAAAAAGAATCGAACAAATGACATTTCTTGCTCAATAAGCTTGTTTCTCAATTGAGTTGCTCTCGTTGAAATATCAAACTTTTTCTTAAATTGCTGCTCAATGCGTTTTCTAATTGTAATTTATGTTAAATTTATTAACCTCTGAACGGGCTTCCCATGTATGTATTACTCCTAAGGTCTAGAACTTTTTTCAAAATCTTGATACAACATCCTGATATTCTCAAATCTTGGAGGGTTTCTTTCACTCGGCTTTTCTTCTGGCCAGTCGTATCAGCTGGATTCTGTGACCTCAAATCCGACGGCAGGTACTATGCAATGAGTGGGCGAGTAGTCGGGGAGAATTGCTTAAGAATCTGTTAAGGTTACGTAGAAGGCTGTAGAGAAAGTGTAGAATGAGCGGTTCCTCTCGTCTCCGATATGAAGTGAAGCTTGATCGCGCGCTTGACTGATAGTCGAACGTTTGAAGGAACAATATTTTGTACAAGAAATAATTTATTTAAGTACCACGAAGTGCGAAATTGACGATAATGTATCACCTTATTTCGTACCTTTCATCTGATGATTTGAACATAAACAAAGAAAAAATTTTAAATTGTTATTTGCAATATTTACATATTTGGTTAATATTTATACCTTGGTAGTTGTCTTATTCACTGCAAAGTAGATGGTTTTTTTAATAGTCATATCGACATCTTTTCCCTATAATTTAAAAAATTGTTGGAGGAATAATACTAAAATCGGATGCCGGTAGATTCGTGATATTTTAAAATGAACTAGCAGGGCCCAGCAAATTCGAGTGCCTATTTCATTAAATTTTTGTTTCAAGTAAAAAGATCTTGAATCAACATTATTTTCCGAAATCAGTCAAATTAAACTGAAATATAAAACCATTGTAGAAAATAAAAATATCAAATCAACATTGTTGAAAAGAAAAATAATTTGCGAAAAGAAATTAGTAGCTCTATCCTACATTCTAGTCCATTAGTATTTTATTTTTTACTTCATCGACTTGCTTCGCTCTCTGAAGGCTTTACTCCGTAACACTTAGGACTTTGTCACTGCAAGCTCGCTGGTGAGTTTCATCCCCTGACGTGTTTCGGGACTTCACCTCAAACAGGCTCAAGCGTGGGGTATCATGTGTAGTTGTTAATCGCAATCCAGTGCTTTTGTTTACGGTTCAAACTGAGTGATTTGTTACGTTAACGTAGTGTAGTGTGTCGGGTACAAATAAAATTGTGGTTGTATACACATATGAGTCAAGGGCTACGCGGACACACTTTTTATTATAATGTGAATGAATTAAGCACTAATGAATGAATAAGTGGAACAACAAAGTAAGTGGCTTGCTGATTTATTATTGTTCAGGACGACCTAGCAGTAAATAACCGGGAAATCACGAGAAAAATTTACTTATACACTGTACACGAATCATAAATGATTAAATTACTCTCATTATTTAATATACAATTTAAATATTGAGACCTCATGTTCCTGAAACTTTCCTTCTAGTGAATTGAATATTAAAATGCAATATAAAGATTTGGTTTCAAATAAATTCAAAATAATTTTGTGTCGAGGAATATAATCTATTAGGAAGATTGTTATATATTTGCATCGATAGATCTGTACATTTACTTGTCTTTTCGAGTATATGTTTGGTGGACCTTTGCCATTTAAAAAATCATGATATATTTTATGAAACAATACAGAAATGTAATCTTAAAAACATAATTGCATGTCTTATATAATTTTTGTCCCTAACTTATGGCATATACATCGAGTAAAAAGTTCCAACGTTTTTCACACTAAATTAAATGGTCATTTTTCGATTTCTTCAAAATCACATTTGGCATTTTTTTATTACAAGGAAGAAAATTTGTGCTCTTCCATGATGCTATTTACGCAAGAAACCACATTCTGTAAAATTTCAATGTGATTGAAATAGACTTGGAAATTCGTTAACATAATTTCTAATTTTCAATCGTGTATGAATTGTAACATTTCACCATGACTTTAATTGAGCTCCTATCCTTATTATTGCATTTACATTGACGATGTATTTTTGATTGTTTTGACGTTGTTTCAATAATTTTTTGAAATGAAAAAAAGAGCATGTTCTATCTTCAGCTCATCACTCTTATCTGGTACTTGACAAACACGTGATTGCTTTAAAATTTGTCAAGAATCGATTTCGTGAGTCGTTTTAAACGCGAAACGTTGAGTTATTCTATGCAATTGTAAATCGATTGAATTATGCAAAAGAACTCGTAAATGTGTTCTCGTGAATAATGCCTAAGAACTCGTAACACTGTGTATAAGATTGATGGATTTCTTCCCTTTGTGTTCTTTATACATCACTATTTGGGATTAAATATTTCTGACATGATCTAAGTGCATACAAAACACGCATATGTGACTTTGATTCGCTTTAAACAATAATAATTGATAGTTTATCACAATAACATCCGTTAAATTAAATGGCTTGTTTCAAATGAAAAAATAAAACAATACAAATAATGAACTTATATTTCGTTGTAAATAAAATAATCCAGTCTGATTTTAATCATGTATCTTATAAAAAATATCCAGTTAATTAAAACTAGTTTCTGTAAATTGCTGTGTAGTTTGTCCAAGTCTACCAATCAGACAGAAAGAACAGAACCACGAACGTATTGAACATCTTGTGGAACTCCTGTAATAGTCCCCTATACGGGACAATTAGTAGGAGCCTAAGTTAGAGTTCCTTTATAGGACTCGAACCTGTATAATATAAGTTTGTTCGGCGATGGCAGCTGCAACTAAAAACAATGTACTTTCAACAATTTGAAGGCAAAAAATGTATGTTCGAAAACCGCGGGTTAGTCTACTGACCTATGATTCTACCTTCAATAGAAGCAACTCGTTGGTGATGGCGTAAGTGGTGCGGAAAGAACTGTCGAAGCCTACTTTGGAATCACAATAGAAAATTGGCCTTGAACGGAAGACGACGAACGGAAACATGGTCGCGCTTCGAGCAAGATAGTAGGTCGGCCTATTTTATGAGTATCTCATTCGCTCACGCGTGGGAGGAGACGGCTTGAAAAATTCGTGTTTCAGAAAAGCGGTTCTTTAATATAATGATGTATTCATGGCCCCATCTACAGGTCGCCAATCCCCAATTCCGAGGGGGGATGCAATGAAATAAGGATAGGACGTCAAAAGAATCTGGGATTGGCAAGATAATTACTTTATTTACATGTTGAAGATAGTACGATCCTGTCCCACGTGCTTTTCTCACATTTAATTTTGGGAATATCTTTTGTTACCTTTCCTGACGTTCTAAAGCGACCCTCACACTGTCAATTTGTGGGGTCTTTCCGTTAATAAATTGACAGAGTGAATATTGAAAGATTGACTATCCGAAAATAAACTCCGTTTTGACAGTTCTCAAAATCCTTCAACGATAACTCATTGGACATGAGGATGGTATTGTCAATACTCAGAATAGATCGTGAGCCGAGCACTTTTGGAGCAAAAAAACTGAGGACCGTGCTTTTGTTTTCGCAGTAGGGTAAATGTAGCATTGTTCGACCTTCAGTTTTAGAACAAAATAATAACACTTTTTCGCGACGTTTTTAATTATAAAAATCAGTGTGTTCTAAATGAGAAAAGACTTTCTATGCTGCAGTTATGGCGAAAATTATGTAACAAACGAGGTCATTGGGTCAGCATGTTTGAACAATCGTCTGAACAACGGTGACACAACATCTTCCTCTAAAAGAGGTTAGATTAACTTTTATTTTTCGTCACAACATAATTATCACTTATGAAAGACCTCCTTTTATCTGAATAAATGGGATGTTTTCATAGGAATTGCAGCTTTTGTCGTTGGATTTCTGTTGTTAAGAAATTGTGTGAGAGGGTGTCGACTTCAAGAGCGCGTTTTTTTTTCAGATATTTTCTTGTCGACTACTGATGCATCTTATAATCTGAAAGTATAATTAAATCAAAGAAAAGTCGAAAGGTTTAACGACGGCGTTAGCGAAGCGAGTCCGCCTCTATTTCACGTGTTTTCTTAGCGATATCCTGTTTGTCTCATTATGAAATGTTTGATAAATATTAAGTTCAGATGTATTTAATACAATTACTACATGTTGCAGGAGTATTCGTAATTGTCTTTGTTTTATGTTATAAAATATTTAAATAGTAATCTTCAATAATCAGTAAAAATACTCATTTCCAAGTTTTCTCTTATCATTTCTCCTACCCGTAAACGGCTGGAGAGACTATTTACAAAATAATTTATATTCCTATCAGTCAAAATCTGACAAACGACATTCTTCATGATTAAAATACTTCTCTTTATTCTACTATGAGTATGTTATATTAAATATGATCATCATTACGGCTCTATTCAATGGAACTCGTGGGTCATCTTTATAGTCCTCCTACCTAAAATTAGTGGCCCTTAGATACTAGAAGAACGTAAATTGTGTAGTACTACAGATACCAAAGGAGTTGGTGAGTTCTTTTACGCTCAAATTCAGAACGGATAAGGATTTTCATTAAAAAAATAACTGCTTCAAAGTTTTAACCTTAGCTACTACTTTGCTAGAGTGGAAATTCTCTGGGAGAGATGTAGCAATACCTGGGTAAGGAACAATTATTTCTAACTGATGCCGTTTGTTGGGGAATGCTCTTCTCATAGTAGATAATTCAATGTCACGATCTTGTACCGTCCCTAATTACCTGACACTGACGTGCAAAAGCCCATTATTATAACGGAAAGACCTGTAGAATTGATTTACTTTTGGATGAAAATTGACCATGAGTTGATCTTCAATAGTTAACTAAGTGATTTACATAAATCCATTGATATTCAAACCAAATATGGTATATATAATTTTCATATGATTAATATGCCCTCGACTGTCTTGATGACATTTTGGTAAAGTATACTTTAGTTTCATAATTTCTTGCATTTGCCTTTAATTTTGTGTTTGTCACAAATACAATGTTTCTGGGGAAAAAAAGCCTCTCCGCTATATTTTGATACTCTTTTATGATGTGTTCGTTGTGTTCATCAATGTACTGTTTGCTCATTATTTAGTTGAAAAATAAATTGCGATTAATTTGAAGACGTTGCAAAAGCAACTTGATCTTGTTTTAGGGTGAAATGTCACTTATGTCATTGGAATTTAAAAAAGACAACTCTGAAATGTTTTGCAGTCCTTACGGGATGAAACATTTTAAGTAATTGCATTTTTTTGACCTATGCGATGGGGAGTGCAAGTAAAATCTATTTCTTTTCTGACTATTATAGTTGAGTATCAGAAACTGATGTCGTAACTCTACCAAATCAGATTTACGCGTCAAGCATGGAAAGGAGATCCATATTAAGAAGTGATCACAAAAGAGTATGTGTAAATTTGAGACATTATTGGTATTAAACATTTGTGAGTCAGGTGGAGTAATTGCAAAAGCACTTCAATGTTACCGGAGCGAAACAAGCTTCTCAAATACATGGAATACGTACGACCAAATGAATGATTCTGATTTTGAATGAATATGGGATTATTGCATTCAGGAGTCTGCAGTTTGTTAAAACCGTCCACAAAAAGGTTATCCCAAATGTTATCAAGAAGGAAACTGACCAGTACCAATAATTGACGTATAAACTTTCTTACGTCAAAATCATGTTATGCTTCATAGTTAAAATTTGAGTTGATCACAGAATTAAACGTTTTGGTATCAATTAACAGTAAACAGTTTGTAAGTGCTTTCTCGACAACATTTTTTTAAATTTAACTTACGCAACTCGAGCAGAATAAAAATTGTATTCTCCTATTTGATTTGGAGGTTATCTTTTTTTTATATTTAAATTAGTGATTATTACAGAAATACATGAATTACAGAAATATTAAAAACTGCGAATAATTCATTATACCCCTTAAAATGAAACAATGTATTTGAAGAATGGACTGAAGTTTGATTAAAGTTCTCTAGTTTTGCCTCAGTTTTCGTTAAATAACCGTCTTAATTGTACGGAAAGGCAATATAAATTTCGTACTGTTCTTTTCTATAGTAAATTTTTGAATGAAATATCGATTCCATTTTTCATGGGAATTTATTTCAAAACAGACCTTATGAATAAGAGCCCGTACAACTTCAAGATTGTTGGTTGGATTCAAATAGTAATCCCCTAATGTCCAAATTTTATGAGACGAGATAGTGCATAATAGTTTATTCTTTCATTAAAATATTTAAGATATTCAAAGGCAATCGCCATGTCGCTCATACAACAAGTTGCTACAGAGGGAAATTATTTTCCGTAGTATTTACAAACATTCAAATGACCTTCTCAGAATTTTTTGGAAAGCTCAGACGTAATTACTAGAGATAACTACTTGCTTTCTGAACGGTCTATCTGTGATTTGCGTCTAGTGATGACGTCTTTGGAGGAGTATTTCATCAAAAAACATATAAATCTGCTTCTTGCATATGCATCAAGAGCTGACAAATTATTTATTCTTGAATGAAATACTAAATTAGTTTCAAAAACACCAGAAAGATGTGGTATTGGAATATGAAGTGATAAATATTCAGTTCCTTAATTATTAACTGTTAAATAATCTTTGGATTGCACACAATCATATAACATTTATTCAATTTTTTCAAAATAACTTCGTAGACTAGCTAAGCACTTGTGGCATCATTCACGTGAATTTTCGATTTTGGTACAGAGAACTATTCCTAAATATTTTATATGTTTATATTAAATATTGTGTGGGGTAATTTAACAATATCATATGTAGAATCAGCCCGAGAACACTACATGCTATTTTAGAGGAGATCGGTGTCAAATATTTCACCACGGGGGAAAAATCGATTTTTATATTTAAGGAAAGAAATAACTATCCATTATTTTATAATACGAGTACATATGGAGCTTTCGAATTTAATCCTAGTGAGTATAATCTGCGTTAAAATACAATGAGGGGTCCTAGTTTAAGGTAGTTTTGAAGACATAATTAAATCTTTTAAAAATCTAAAATTTGTATATATGGACACAAATATACATGCTAATATCAATTTTACTTTTAAAACACACCTCACTGCCATTTAATCAATATATAGACAATTCAAAATTATGATGAAATGTGACTCTTATAAGAAAAGAATTCGGATTAAAAAATACATAACTTTTCGAATCTTTTAAATCGATGAATTTTTCTAAAGCTGTATTCAAACTTCTAGAGAATTTTAAAAATATTTTACAGGGATCACCGGACATTCTGAAGAACTTTTGTTCGCCATTTTTGTCATGTCCATTATTGCAAACCATTCTGCTACCCAACGAAATCGAGTGAGTTCCCAGTTTATATTACTTGTGTCATAACATTTTTGTTACAATTATTTGTCGCTTTTTAGTTACTATTATACATAAAACTAACATACAAAGTAAGAAAATTATACTTAAATATATTCTTATTTAATTATTAACATTATAAATTAATTTTAATATATGTCGTTTCATATTCGTAAGTAAGAAACATTTCAAATACAACTGAAATTAACTCACTTTTGGAAAATATTTCGGATACATCTAATATAATATTTTATGAGGAAAATTCTGTGATAAGTGTATATTTTTGTAACCATTATACAGGCGGTGTGTCATCTTCAATGACTTTTTCAATTAGTAAATAAATTAATTTTCCATGTCATCTGAAAGGAGGGATGCCCAGACGTGTCGTGACGCAAACTTCAATGAAATTTATACAGATCTATTCAGGCCACAGAATCGAAGTGGCGAGCGTGGATAAGGTGTCACCCGCCACGTGGTTCTATCGAAAGACCGAATTATTTTAGACGAAGCAACTCTCTTGCACATTACCTCCTTTATTGACTACATCAAGAGACTTGAAAACTATGTAGCATTCATAGGCGTGCGCAGAGAGAATTGTTTGCTATGGCAGACGTTTTAAGGGACACCAAAAATAGGAGTGTTAAGAAAATGTGAACAAGAAGAAGATTATTATTGTATTTATTGTATTCAAAAGGAATATGCAAATACTTTTATAAACATTTCATATAGTTTTATTTCATACGTGTATTATGATTGTCCCCACTCTTTCAAATCCATTTTTGAGGCATCCTTGAACTGTTTTTCGCTGCCAGTTAGAAAGGCGCTCTCCAGAACGGCCCAAGCGGTAGCTTCAACATACGTAAAATATACTTACACGTTCTCGAGAGTGAACTAACTTGACGCCCAAGAACTAGGATGAAAGTTTCGCGTAGAAGTGCAGAGGACGGAATCGGCTTTATCGCGTGTGGGATAAAAAAAGATTTTGCTTAAAAAAATGGAAATCATAAGAAAAAAACTAACAAGTCGAACTATTTCCCGGGGAGAGAGATAACAGCTTTAAAAAACTAAAGTGAATGATACAATATTGATAAAATAAAAGTGAAAAACCCACTCCATATATAAAATTACATAATCGTGAGGGTAATAAAATTAAATTTACGTAACGTGTAAATGATTTCTGTCCCTATTTATGATAGTAGATATTTCAAACTGACTTGAAATAACATTTAAAAAAATATTATTAAATATCCGAATATGTTAAGTATTATTCCAAATTCTATATATTACAAATATGATAAACAAGATTCAGTTTACCAATATATATTGTTTTCCATATGATTCTGAAGTAAGTGATGTTAATTTCTCTTATATTTTGTCCACGTCATTGTTATAGTAATCTGGATACAAATTAAACTCATTTTTATGCATGTTGTTTTGTATTCTTTCTGTTTATAATATTTTATTTCTAACTACACAACCTTGACACGGTTGTACACATTATCTCTGAAGCCCCATTCTGGCCCAGGTTTTTCTTCAGGTTTCCTCCAGATGACGGCGGATTTTCCATAGGCACGATCAATTAATACTTTTGGTATTATTAAACTCGAATTTTACTGCACATTATATCTGTGATTCATTTTGGAATAATAAATTGATAACAGTACATGTTTTATTAAAATAATAATTATTTTCTTAAAGAATTAAATCCGCCCCTGCCCTTGTGCCCTTGATTGGAATTGATAGGATGATCCCTTTCTCGTTTTCGGAGAGTACCTTAGTTTATTATCCCCCACATGGTCATACACAGTTTGCAACTGTTTTTTTAAATATAAAGTTTTATTGTTATTAAGTTACCACTCCCAGGGGGTGCTAGTGGAGTCTTTCTTCCAAGAGGGTTAATTTTGACTTGCACAATATCGGGATTTCATTATGAACTCTGCAACGCCGAAAATTATGGACTCGTATCTGGTATGTGTCATATTTGATTACTTTTCGTGGCGTCCTCGTCCTTAGATGTGCTGGGATTTATACGTGTTGATTGTGAACATTGACGTCTTCAAGAATGCCCCTACTAATTTTAGCGACCCCGAAAATTACATTAATATCAGTCACTTTCGATTATTTTTTATTTATCACTCCTTCTCACTCCCAACACAAACGATTTTTATTTCTTATATTGAGTGATCGTGTACTTATGTTGCAATGAGGATGTCACTTCATTTCAACGGTTCCAAAAATGATTTTTTTCAACACCAATATCGGTCGTTTTTGATTATTTTTACCTCCCTCTCATACCCACCCCTTGCCCAAGGGTGCTTGGTGTATATTGTCTGCAATGTTGACTGATATGTCTTCCCTTTATCACCCCCTCCCTATGGGTGCCAGGTATGTCTATCCCCAACATTTCTTGTTGTCCATAGTCTGTCATCTATTTACAAAGTTTGGTTGAAATTACTCCAGGCACTTTAGAGTTATGGTGGAATTCATACATAAAACATGTCAACCCCTATTTCACCCCGTTAGGGGTGGGTTTCGTAAAACCTTTTCTTATGAGATGCCTAAACCCTATAAGGAACCTATCTGCCAAATTTANACATATACAGATTTGGTGACACGTAAATTGTTAACAATCTGAATCAAGTTTCATTTGAAAACTATTTTATGTATCACATCCGCCAGTGTCATAAAACTTTCTTGCACTAAATAATTTCTGTAGTCAATTTTGTAGAAGCTTTATTAAATCGGATATGATTAATTTGCCCGTGAAAGGGAATAAATATTTCTTTCTTTATAAAGTTCGTTTCGGATGATACAGATAAGATTTTTGAACGTGTATGAAAAAGTGTGTTCTCTGGTTTTGCACCACTAGTTTTAATATGGAGATGGGGTAAATAAGAGGGACAAAGTTGTAAAATATTCCTAAATTTTTGGAATATGATTTGGAAGTGAATCAAAAGTGTGTGTGTGTGGGGGGGAGTCGTACAAAATTTGTTTGGTGGGGGGGTCATAGTGTTAGGGGGGGACCTCTGTTGANTAAAAAGGGGTATATACAGAAATATAATTCCTGTAAGTAACTATTGCAGTAACAATATTTCTTTTAGCTTTACTTCCCTTCCTCCATTTTAATTGATCAGTTCGTCCGTTGAGACTCGATATACTTCTATTCCGACGGGGCATGAAGTTATGAAAGAATTTAATTATATTGCAATCAGAAGGGGTTAATTTAAACTTACAATAGCGTGTTCAATTTTTTTTTTTTTTTTTTTTGGGGCTTTAGGGCTCGTCAACATCGAGGTCATTAGAGCCCTTAGCGTGTTCAAAAGCATACTATAAAATACCTCATCAAAATAGACTAAGAAATAAATCAACATTGACATTTATAGTTAAACATCAATTAAATTGACTAATTACAAGTAAAACGATTAAGTTTAATTTATAATAAAACAAAGTATTTTTATTGCAAATGTGGTTAGTTGCTATTTATACCAGAAAAGATTAACAAATGTAAATTGATTAAATAAACTGTGGATGAAACACACAAATACACATACAATACAATAAACAAAGAATGAAACGTTTTCCTGTAAAATAGGAAACTTGAAAAAACAGTAGAACAAATGAAATTAATAGGAACACATGAGAAAATATACAATATCAGAAACATGTTTATATAATAATATATGTATGTTCATAGATAATGAATGTGATAGTCAAAGAAGCAACATAATATATCACAAATAATGAATTAATAATTAGTCTGATATTATTGATAAGCCTTTGTGAAGTTATTTTTACTCATGACAACGTCAAGCAATTTTGACGAGTTTCTAGGCTCGAAGTTCTTTACTCCCTGTTTGTAGTACTTGGATAATTGTTAATATTTGTCCTCCCCTAATCAGTTTGAGTCCTGAAGAAGATTCCATCACTGTGTACCACACTTAGAAATTGTTTAAATCTATTTGAAATATGTGTTAATTTTACCACAACCGAAAATCACTATTTAAACTAGTCAGGAGATTTGTAATAATGTAAATCTCGTTTGACAGTATTGAATATTCACTGAATAGCATTAGACATGATTACTGTTTGACATCTAGCATCACGTGTGAAAAACTAGTCTAGCACCGGCACGGGCGAGGCGACTCACGTGGAGTCAGAGACAAGAATTATTTCCTCTTCTTCTCGCATTTGACTGTCAACTTGCAGTTTTTAACACCGTTTGATTGACTGAGTATTACTGTATTTATTCACTTGTCAAAGTTGTTAAGAACTTATCATCGTAGTAACACTCGCTTGTTTGTTCGAGAACAGTGTGGAAAGATTCCCTTTATTGTTGTTTATTAAATAGTTATGTTCTCGTAAATACGGAGGCAGTAAATGTTTATTTACTTCGTATATGTAGCCTCGTTACACTTCAAATGCCCCTGCCTCTGGGGTTTATTTCGTCACTACACTAAAATATTTATTCTATCTTATTTAAAATATTCTAACTTATTCAAGTGGTTGTAGTTCAGATAATTTTTTAAGTTATCTCAACTTATTTAAAATGTATATGCAAGTTACCTCCATCTTAAATTTTCTGTCGTACCAGGTACAGGAAGTATTCGAATAATAGCATTTTTTTTAAATTTCTCAGGACCTTCCTTAAACATTACTTTCTTCCCCCTGAAATATTCTTTTGACTCCGTTGGATTCAATTATGAAATCGTAAATCAATATTTCATAAATCAATCACAAAGAATATTTGAGATATTATTCAGACGCTTTGTTTTTTGACGCCTTTTCCACGATAATGTCCTGATGGATGTGAAATGGTTTTTATCAACGGAAACCGAAGCGATTGGAAATCCTGGAAAAACACTTCTATAAGAGACTTGTTGACTTCTTATCGCATAATAATATTCTCTCAACCAATTATCACGGTTTCAGGAAATCCTTTTCAACTAACAGCGCCATATTTTCTTTTCTAAATGTAATCAATTCTCTTGACTGTAGAGATAACCCACAAGGTATTTTTCTTGAGTTTTCGAAAGCATTCGATGTAATCGATCAGAAAATTCAAGTGAGAATTATACAAATTTGCGATGTCCTGAGGATTTGTTACGATTTTGCCATCGTTTAGTAAAGAAACATTTTCTTCGCTAAATGTAAATCTCACCCCCGAAATTCATGTAAAACTTTATTTAGAGAATTAAATATTCTTCTTCTCCCTTGCATGTACATTTATGGAGTTGTCGTGTTTGTTAAGACAGAACTATTAAAATCCCACCGCTGCTTTAGAAGAAATGGTCTAGTTCACGAACACAACACTCGTAATAAGGCTAATATTTATCGTCCTGGCGTGTCAACAACTCTTTGCCAAAGAGGTCCTTATCAATCAGGAAGAGTTTTGCATAATTCCCTTCCCAAAAATCTAAAAGATGTAAGTAAATTGAATATCTTTAAATCAGCGGTTATAAGCTTTTTAATGTGCTATTGTTTCTATAATGTGAAAGAATTTAAAGATTTTAATAAATGAAGTTAATGAGAGTTTCAATTTCCTAATAAATATTGTTTTCCACATGACTTCAGATGATATAAGTGATGTTAATATCTCTTATACTTTATCACGCCATTTTTATTGTACTCTAGATATTGATTAAATTCCTTTTTCATGCATGTTGATTTTGCTCCCTTTGTTTATTAATAGTTTAGTAATAGTGTGCAACCTTGGCACGGTTGTGTACATTATCTCTGTAGCCCCATTCCAGCCCGGGTTTTACTCCGGTTTTCCACCGGGTAGTGGCGGATTTTCCATGGGTCGGAATAGCATTAATACTTTTGTTTTATTAATCTCGAATTTTTACTGCACTAATATCTACAATTTATTTTGAATAATAAATGGAAAAAGCAGGTATTAATTTCTTTTATAATTTCTTTTATAAATATCAAATCCGCCACTGCCCTTGGGTCCTTGATCGGAATTGATGGGATGGTCCCTTGTTTGTCTCTGGAGAGTAACTTAGTTTATTGCCCCCCACGTTGTCATATGCAGTTTGCAACTGCTTTTTTGACAGTAAAGCTTATTTATTTATTGTAATGTTTTTATGACACAATGACCGATATAACTAGTTGGTTTTCAAAATGACAAATACTAGCTTTGGCAACAGCGTACAGTCCAAAACCGGACTTTTGAAAACGTCCAAAATTAGTATTGACAAATCCCATCTTCCAAACCTAAACTTGGTTGTATTTCTCGTTCAACTGCGAAAATCGCATTTTTGACGTAACATACATGTATTTTTGTTCCCTCCATAACACACAAAGGAACAGCAGATCGAAACCAAACTTGGATTTTATTACATTTGAAATAGAAGACTTTCTGGAAAAATCATTTCAATTTCACTAATTGCCCGAGTACCACTTCTGGTTTCTAAAATGCGAAGTGTTTATAAAATGAATTACATTTTTTGTCTATATTAAAATGGGCGTTTGGGATACCAAAAACCGCTTATTGCAAAAGTTATTGAAATTTCAACAATACAACGTTAACAATACATTGTTTTATACAATATTTGGGCAACTATTATTGAGGAAATAATAATAATGAATTTATTGTCAAAAAACAGTACAAGCTGCATATGACCACGTGGAGGACAATAAACTAATTTACTCTCCGGAAGCAAGCAAGGGACCATCCCATCAATTCCGAACAAGGGCCCTAAGGCNCAATTCCGATCAATGGCCCTAAGGCAGAGGCGTATTCAAAAGTTTCAGCAAAACTTCCTAGATAAGATAAAAAGTTAGCTGCGAGTTGTAATACTAATAAAATGTCAATATATTTGTAATTTAACACAAAAAATTTATTTTACATGTACAAATGATTATCGAACTATAGATTATTCTGAGTATTATGTTTAAAAATCATAAGAATTGAAATAACACTAAATTCACGATTTATTGTTACAATAAACACACCCCTAGACAAAGCCTAGAGAACCTGTATAAGAAATCCTCCTCTACCCGAAGGAAAACCGGAGAAAAACCCGGGCCAGGATGGGGCTACAGAAGTAATGTACACAACCTTGCCAAAGTTGAGTACACATAAAACTAAATTAATATGAATCTTAAGACTCATAAGACACAACAATCATGCAAGAAAATTGTTTCTGAAATTGTTATAAGTTATTTTAAAAGTACTACAGCAATGGCATGATAAAGTACAAGACGGTTTTAACTTTTATTAAAATCAATAAATTCTTTTACATTGCAGAAGCACTGGTGCAGGAGGTAGTTTTTAATCGCAGATTTGAAGAGATTCAATTTCACATCTTTTATTCTTGGGCAGGGAATTATATAGAATGATTCCCGAATGATATAGTCCTTTTTGGCAAAGAGTGGTTGACGCTCTAGAACGATGAATATTATTACTATTGCGAGTATTGTGTTCGTGAACGAGACTGTTTCGTACGAAGCAAGGGTGGCACTTCAGTAATTTGGTCTTAACAAACACGACCGTTTCATAAATATAAATGCAGAGCAGTGTTAATATATTTAATTTCTTGAATAAAGGTTTACAAGTGTTTCGGGGTGAGTTTTACAAATTTTCCGAACTATCCTCTTCTGAATTCAGAAAGTTTGAATACTCTGACCGGAATTGCCCCAGAAGGTAATGCCGTAACGTAAAAGGGAGTAAACGTTCGCAAAATATACGCAAAGGGAAATACGTGTACTTACTACATTTACTAAGATTCGGCATGCGTGACACAATTTACTTAATTTGGAATTAAGATTGTCAGTAAGATAGTAAATTAGTTTATTGTCCTACACGTGGTCATACGCAGTTTGTACTGTTTTTTTGACAATAAATTTATTATTATTATCAACGTGACAATTCTATTTGAGGTTGTCTTGAATGTGGAGACCTAAGAATTCTGTATTCGTAACAGTTTTTAATTGGGTTTCGTTTACAGAAAGAGAAACCTGGGGTAAAGATTTTGTGATATTATTGTGAAATGATATAGACACTGTTTTGACAGTGTTTACAATGAGACGATTTGCATGGAACCAAGCCGAAAGGTTAGATAAAACTTTTTGAGCGTTGGCGTGTTTACATAGTAAATTAAGTGTCAGCAAAAAGAACCATTTTGCAATCTGATGTGGAGGATGTTGTTCACATACAATAAAAAAGAGTATAAGACTGAGAATTCAACCTTGGGGTACTCCGCAAATAAGTGGCTTTGTTTCTGAAAGACAACGCTTAAGTATTTTATTTTTAGTGTAGGATATTTCGACCTGTTGATATCTATCTTTTAAATAAGAAGTTAGCCGTTGATGTTGAAATCCACGAATGCCTAAAGAATGCAATTTGGAAATAAGAATTGTTTTATCGATGACATCGAATGCTTTGGATAAATGAAGAAAAACGTCCCGAGTATTTTCTCCACGGTCAAGAGATATGGTTACATCGTTTAAGAAAGAAAATATGGCGCTTGTAGTGGAAAAGAATTTCCGAAAACCGTGTTGATCGTCAGAGAGAATGTTATTTTTTTGAAAAAAATCTAGAAGGCGCTTATAGAACAATTTTTCTAGGATTTTTGAGAAAGTGGGTAGTAGAGATATTGGTCGGTAATTTCCGATATTAAGTTTGTTTCCTTTCTTCTGTAAAGGTTTCACTTTAGCTCTTTTAAATATGTTAGGAAACACCCCTTCCGATAAAGAAATATTAAAAATATTTATGAGTGGATTTAATATAGCGTGGGTCGAAAATTTAACAATAAACTCGGGTATATCATCTATGACTATTGAAAATTTGTTTTTTAATGAGCTTATAATTTTCGTGACTTGACTGGCGTTAGTTTCAGAAGTGAACATAGAATTGGGTACATGGGTGGATATAATTGGAGGACATTGTTTTTGGATATATTGAGTTCGTTATTTTATCTACTTCTGAGAAGTAAGAATTTAAAAAATTTGCGATGTCCCGAGGATTTGTTACGATTTTGCCATCGTTTAGTAGAGAAAGATTTTCTTCGCGATTTTCAGAAGTTGACGTGTAATTTTTAACACTATTTCACGTGGCTTTCATCCGGTTGTTCGATTTTAGTACCTGCCTTTCGTCTTCCAAAACTTTAGCTGCATAGACTACTTTTCGAAGAATAGTGTTATATTTACGAAAACAATCATGGAATTCGGGTGGTTGGTTATAGAGTTTTGAAAGGTAATATAAACGGCGTTTGTTTTTGAAGAAATTATTTTCCCTTGGGTGATCCATCTATTGTGTTAATTAACTTTTGTTTTATGGGAAAGCTAGAGTTGCAATGTTTTAGGAATATTGAGATAAATACATTGAATTTGTCGTCGGTGTTTTGGCAATTGTAAATATGTTTCCACGTTTCTTCACGCAAATAATTTATAAATATGGATAGATTTGTGTTATTAAACTCTCTTGAAAACTTGTAAAGGATTTTAAGTGGTTTTAGTTTATCTTTAATGTCAATACTTGAGCAAGGTAATCGCTGTATCCGGCGATAAACACCTCGGAGAAATACGAGATTCCATTTTTGACGATAATTTGATGTAGCAATGTTTGAGATGTACCGGACAGGCGAGTGG
Source organism: Laupala kohalensis (assembly GCA_002313205.1). NCBI lineage: Eukaryota > Metazoa > Arthropoda > Insecta > Orthoptera > Trigonidiidae > Laupala > Laupala kohalensis. The sequence goes on from NNCF01126131.1 coordinate 498,274, forward strand.
TGTCTTCATTGGATATATAATTAGAAAGCTAAGTGGATTACACTCCAGATATTTGACTAGATAGGTTCCAGCATTGGGTATATTGTGGCTAATGAAATGATTTTTATAATTACTACAAAACATGTACGCTATATGTTTTTTATGTAAATGAGGGTTAAATAAAAGACAAAGCGGTGTCAGTGAAGCGGGGCTCCGTTCTGGCTTGTCAGTGCAGACAAACTAGCTTACAAATCATAGTTCGTATTTTATTTCATTTTGTTTAAACAATTATTATTTGTATAAATTATCTGGTGAAAGGCAGGGTACTTTATATGGCTTTAGAAAAGCGCGGGGCATCGATTTGTTCCGTTCGTTTCCCCATGTCGAGAATGGGGAGCGGAAAACGGTAGTAATAAGAAAGCACTTCACTCTGAAATTAAAAAAAAACTGTTTTTACCAAATGGATCTTTTTATATTTATATAAATGTATATTTATACCAAATGGATCTATAAATCACTGACTTGTCAGTTTGCTGTGGAAAGTATCGTTTTACGTTTTAATTTATTGCATGAGCTCCAAAAGTCCGCATCAATTTGGACCATCTACAGTCCGGATAATCAGATATTTGGACAATCAAATCACTTCAAAAAATGTTATTTTTAATGAAAAATGGCTATTTTATTGTAGAGGAGGAAAGAAAAACTAACTCGTAATATTTAGTTAGAAAAACAATTTAATGATTTAGTAGTTCTTTAGCGGTACGGTCGCCTGAGTACATTAATAAAATAACAATACTTTAGTGCACAGTAAATAAATAAAATATAATCTTACTTCTTTAATCTTCAATTTTTTCTCTCCTATGAATCCGGGTAATTGACGATCCAGGTTGTCAGAGTTCGGGTAGTTTGAGTTCTACTGTGTTATGTATGAATGAATCGTATCAATATATTTTTTAAATTAACATTCTCTACTTTATTTTAAAATCAAATAAATTTGATTATCTTAAAATTCCTCAATTTAGTTTTACGTTTTCAAACACATTATCAGTTTCACTTTTTCTTTATATATTTTCCCTTATTGATTTTTTATCGCTTTCACCCTTATTGTTTTTTTAAGTTTTCAAGTACAGTTTATTGCTTTTTTAAAGCGTAGTTTTCGATATTATAAATGTTTTTCCTACTGTACAACTATTTTCTGAATTAAAAAACAAATATTGACATTTTTAATTTTATTTTACTCAATTACTCATTTGTTGATGTCTGTTTATACGTAGTGTCTTTTCGTCCTCGCTATAAACAACACACAATGTACACAAGCTATGCACACGGTATGCTCAACATACAGCGTGCTGCGTCCACGTGCCTTGTTTTCGCCTCGAACAATTCTGTAATATTCCGCTGCTGTGGGACTCTTAACGACGCATGTAACTGTTTCATTTCAATGGTTCTACATAGAAACACACTATTGCAGTGCTTGTTTCGTAAGTAGGAAGAATATCTATGCCAAACATTTCAGGTTCAATTCTCTCATGAGGAATGAATATTTGCAATGTCATTGCACTATAATGTCCCTCCTCCGCAACATTCATTTTTATCTCTTGAATAAAGTTCATGAAGGCTCGCATCCGTGTAAGTTGGTAAAAATCAAAGAAAAATAAGAGTAACTGACACCAAAACAGATCATTCTTACTGTTAGGTGTCCGCTGGTATAAAGTTTCACATGTGGGAGAAGTAGGAAGTGGTTACATCTATTTCCGTGAAATCTATTATATTAAATTTTGATACGCTTGTTTCGTTTAATTACGAGAAAAAATGTCTAAAATATAGTTTTGTAGAACGATAAATACCAAAAACTATAAAAACATTTTAATGATGTACAACAAATCCACATCGAAAAAATTCAAAGGTCGACCTTGAATATTAAAATTAAATATTATATTTTTGTTTATTGTTTTTATACATTTTTGTATATTATTGTTTATGTTTGTGACTGATAATGCAGGAAATGAAAAATCGGCTCTGCTCGAGGAAGATAATATAGTAATACACTTAAAATATCTTGAATTATTTGGTAAACCAGTAAAGAAATCCTTTAACCACCATTGACATACTAAACCGTCTGTAATTTGCAAATTCCGTCGTATGATTTTTGGACGACGTTATCTGAGTAGGATAAATCCATTTCAAATCATAAATAAATATGTATTTATTATGGTATTATTCATGCGAGTCAAACCAAAGTGACAATCTATATCGGAATCAGAGATCACTTTTCAAAAAACAAAAAAAGAGACCGGAATCTCAAAAATGGATATTTCCGTTAAAATCCCGCGATCGAATTTTTTCATGATTATATACACTACGTATATGACAAAAGCTATAAATGTAGGCTTCCGCGGCCGGAGTCAGTAAGAACTTGTTTGTCCGGGACAAACCGCGTCTTAGTAGGTAAAACTACCAACGTTTCGGCCATCACGCTGTGGCCTTCTTCAGGGTAATATCAGAGTCGTACGGACCTAAGTCGCTGTCGTACTCTGCTTAGGCTGTCT
>NNCF01126131.1:500869-530977 GCA_002313205.1 Laupala kohalensis
GGACAAACAAATTCATAATGACAAAAGTTAGTTTAGTAAATCTTTAGATGAACTTTATTATTGTCTATTTGAGATCTGAAGGAAAAAGAAGAAAAAAAAGAAAAATAAGTATTCAGAATATTACATTTTAAGACATTTAGCGATTTCTTATAAACATCGTAAAAGTGTTACGTAAGTGTAATTTTGCTGTAGACAAAAGCTGATGTATTTTCGTACCTACAGTGCTTTTTCTGTCCTATGTATTTTATCAGTATCTTATCTTTCATTTCAGTTTACCAAAAAGAAATATAGAGCACGTACAACAAGTAAACTTACGAAACTTAAATTTTTTCATCCATTTCGTCAGAACCGCTGCACACATACTGACATACAGTCGGACGTTATGCCTAAAACAACTTGTTCGGAATCGGGGAACACCAAAAGGGACATTTCCGTCAAAATCTGGGCTCGAATTTTTCCACGATTACAGTACTTTCTATAGATTCCGTGTGTGATACTGTAAAAATCACTTTGAAAACCTGAAGTAAACACTATCCATTTCATGGGCTCTAATGACCTCGATGTTGACGAGACCTAAAGCCCCATTTAAAAAAAAACTATCCATTTCATCCTCTATAAGCTGACTCCCGGATTGTAACCTATTAAGCCTATGGTAAATCGGGCCCTGCGATTAACACAAAAATGACAGAGACAAAGAACATTAGAATCTAAGCTTCTATTTAAATTTCTTATCATAACTGTATTTTTGCACTCTTTTGTATGCGAACTATAGGATGATTTTCTCAACTATTTCCATTGTGTTTATATTGTTTTTAAATTGATATTGGATTTTTTCTGTTAAGAACCCCAATCCCTTCCCCTTTTACAAAACATTCTTGAAGTACATTAGAATAATAACATTACAAGACAAAGCTAATTTGGAAATACACGCAGATTTAGTAACGTATACATAATGAAGATAAAACAAAAAGATCTGACAAAACGGTCACAGATAAGGCACAATGCTGAATGGCTACAAAGCGTAATGAGTGTGACGTATAGTCGTCCGTGAAGGTCATTCCATCGCATGTGTTGCGAGAAGCAATGATTGGCGTCTCTGTTTATGTGACCACGTGATCTCTACTTCGTGCTCAAGTTCTTCCAGTGCAATTTTTTAAAATGAAATATAAGAGATCAACATTACTTTTATTGTGTAGCCAGTATAAAGTTACACCATATAATTATAACTCAACTTTAATAAAAGAAAAGAAAAAAATCGTTTTTTACACACAACCCTGATTTGTTTCTTCATTTTTTTTCCGTTTTTGGAAAGAAAGTCAACAAAATAAATAAATGTCCGTAAATCCCCCGTAAATACGTTTGACAACATTTGTTCAGTTTTCAAGTACTTATGTAAAAAACTCATATTTATGATCAGCCTTTTAAGTTTCGCAAACAATCATTCCCAATTTTGTTGCCCAATCACATACAATGATTATAAATTAGGTATTATTTTGTGAACTTCTTGAACAATTTTATTTTCATGAATGTAAAAGAATTCATTTTAATTCGCAATACTTCACGTATATTCATACAAAATCGGGACGAATTTTGATCTAGGTGGAGAGAAGGACCATTGTATGATAATTGTGCTCTTCGGGTGTAAACGAGTTCGTGTCCATAACGAACAAAGGTTTTCGTCTCGTACCTAGATTTCTTAAAAATGAAATTCTTTCTCGGGTTACAAACACCTAAATAAAAAATACCCCGAATTCGGCCATTCAACAGAAAAAACAACCAAAACTAATTTTGGCAGATGCGTTTTTGCCAGAGCTAGTTTTGAGCGTTTTCAAAATGATCAATCTGGTTCTGGCAAAAGAGAATCGTTCAAAACTAGTTTTGACCTCTTAAAAAGAATAAACTCTTGGTAGGACTTAGTACGGATGATATGTCATTTTTATAATATTTCAATTTTCGGATTGGTAGAGAAGTATTCATCCCCAGTATATTTTTACAAGCTTTTATTTAACTTGCACCGTTAGTATGTATACATGTATTGTACGAATGTTGACTTTCCGTTACAAAATTATTAACTGATATTTCGGCCACTTCCAAGTTTCCGATCGAACTAAAATTTTACAGATACGTGTGGTTTCTATGACAATAGATGATTGTGGTACCATTTTACGAAAATCTATCCCGATGGGGTGAAATGGAGGTTTTTCCATTTCAAAATTTGTTATTAACTTTTCGGCCCTTTCCAAGAAAAAATAACGCTACCCTATGCTCATGTTCCTTCGTAGAAGTGGAAAACTATTAAAGCAAAGTAAATCATATATTTGTCCTATGAAGTCGTATCCTAGCACAAATTTTATTAGTTCGTCTTGTTTTCTTCGATGGTCATACTGATTTTTTTAAAGTAAAAAACTCAATTTTATTATTATTTCCGTCTTTTTTATTATTATTCCTTGTGCCTCCCTTGAATCCGCCTCTGGGAGTTACTTATCCATCTCCGTTTGAGAAGTGCATGAAAACTTATACTTTACTTGGATCGTCTAAATAAAATAGATCGCTCTCTTCCTATCTACTTCAAATAGATTTGTCCTCTTTTATTAAGCAAATTTACCTTCTCTCTTTTTAGTTCTGATCAAACAATTATGCGTGTTATTGGTTTCATGTAGCCTCACCAACACAATTCACCGAGTCAGTTTTCTCGTTTCTAATGTGTTATTGCAAAGAAAGGAAGGGAATAGAGGAATCTGTCGTTATAATATCTTCATAATATCGACAAATTTATATTTAATAGAATATAAAACACCAGCAATGAAACAATACACACTATTATATCTTTGAAGTATTCCGAAAACATTGCTAATAAATATCAACATTATAACTTTATCAGTAATACTTATTAAATATAAATTTTTAGGTATCTGTTGATATTGTAACAGGTATCAACTGTTTTTATTTTTATCATGGAACTGTTTTTATTTTTATCACTGTTTTTATATTTATTTTATTATTATCATTTATTTTTATCAGCACTGGATGCGCATTTCTGATGTCACTTGTGAAGTCACTTCTCTTTAGACGTGCTAAAATAAGGCGTAAAATGTGAGGGACGTAACGTGATACAGAATGAATGAATGAATGAATGGTTCGCTGGGACTGGTTCGCCGACGCATCGTATACGTAAATATCCAGGGCCATATTCAGAAATCACGGGCTCCAGGACAAATGGTTTGTATCAATGTATGTATATACAATAATGATTAATTTCTTAGTAGTACTAGTTGAAAACTGCTTTCGAAAAGGGGGGTGTAAAAGTAAAATCACAAAAAGTGGCAGTGTGCGTTCCTAATCCATAATTTGTAATCTTACAGCATCTGACATGTTGTATTTAGTGACATCTTTGAATTTCATTTGAATCATTCTCGAAAAAAAAATATGAATTTTGTACTTGCCCCCTTGGGGACCCTGGCCCCGGGGCTACAGTAACGGCTTCCCCTCGTTCTCGTAGGGCCGCATATATCGTACATTAGAGAAGGTCTGGTCTGAGGAGATTCCACGAAGAAAAATAATCCATGACAATAATTTTCTTCTTTCTTAGCAGGTTACGTAGTTTAGAAAGACCAAATCTTTTGCTTTTCCTTGTAATTCATGTCATAATGATATTAAAAAATATCAAAATCTGTTTCTAAGCATAAAGTTTTCGAGCGTAAAGAAAACTAGTTAAAGATAAGGAAAACGAACAAATACACAGTTCGTTAGGATAAATTATTAATAAATGGCGCCTCATTTGCAGATGTGAAGAAAATTTATGAGCGGAGCCAAAATTTCCATTGGTCCCAAATTTTCCAGACTTCAAGCTAATGCAAAACGTATGAATACAGCTTTGGTATCGTCCGCGGCGACATTTGTGCACCTTACAATTATCTCACATTCCATAATGTACTGACAGTTTGTCTCGTGACTTCCGCGTTTCGTAATAATTGTTAAGGTCACTTTAACAACGTAGAATCCAACGTCATTAAATCCTACCAAGGAAGTTTAACTTCTGTTGAATGTCTCCCATGGCTGTCTTAAACAAAATTTCTTAATGCACGTGGTTTTGTTATGAACATTTATTTACGAAGTATTCAACCCAAAACACAGAAAATTAATTGTGAAGAAAGTTAGGAATGTGTATTTCTCACAATCAATGCCTGCAAGATGGTTAAATATGATATAGTAATTTAAAATTATTATTCATCGAAGATCTACAATGCATCGTCAGATAAAAAATTTGCGAATATTATGCCCTCAAGGTCATTATGAAATCATATGTATTGGCAGCACTGGATGCGCATTTCTGATGTCACTTGTGAAGTCACTTCTCTTTAGACGTGCTAAAATAAGGCGTAAAATGTGAGGGACGTAACGTGATACAGAACTCATTAGTTTTTGGAGGAAGTTCTTGAATCTTACGTTGATATTTTCAATATATTCTACGGGACATCGTCTTTTGCAAAAGCAGACATATTACTTCAAAGATGACTAGTCGTGTGATAAGTTGGTTTTCGCGCATAAAGAATTGGCGATTGTCAAGAGGCGAACAAAGCCAGAATATTTGTATGGGAGACTATTCGCAAGAAGATAATTTGGTTAGAGCTTTGGGCCATTTTGAGCCCTATGTCATGAAAGTACAAAGTGTTTTAATGTGGGAGAATCCTGTGATAAGTGCTTTTTCTATTGTTATCATTAATATTTTATTTGGGTAAGTTTCAACAAGTATTCATCTGTAGGATTTGTTTGTAAACATTGTTGATTATGTCAGTTACATTTTATTACCTGAATTACTCTGACTTGTGCTGACTTTGAGTTATTTTAATTACAGAAATTATCTAATATTTTCATCCTTATGAATAGTTAAAATGAAACATGAAAGATAGAATAGCAATTATTATTCAATTGTAAAATAATTAATTTGTGTGCACTTATTATTTTTCCTGTATTAATGATAGTTAATCTTAAATGTTGTTAGGTTTAGTGAAATATTCATAAATATAAAATATATCATGTGGAAACATGCCTGAATTCTAATGCCAAGTCTTAAAACTTTTTACATTTTATTCTTGGTAGTAAAAAAAGTTTGTTAAATTAGAAGCATCCATGTTCAGAATTAAAATAAGTCCTAATTATTTAAAGTTTTTTTGTCATACCAAATGACATAGTGTAACATGGATATGATTTGTTGTTTCAAGATTTCATTTTGAATAGTATGGGACATATTAATAAAGAAATTTTAATTTATGCTGGATGGTTAATGAATATTTGTTTGTTTAAAAATCGACAAAATAACTTAATTTAGACAAAAATTTTATTACATGCATAATCTGTTTATTTTTGAAATAAATAAATATATAGTTGAGGGAGAGGTAATTTTTCAATTTTTAAAATTATTTTTGCATTAATTTGAGAACTGTTTTACTTCCAAAAATGAATCAAAGTTGTTGTCACCTGAACACTTTCTTTGAATATTCTTCTTTATGCATATTATTTGTGGAGTTTGAAATAGTCAATTTGTTGTCTGCTTCTGTACAGAGTATACCAAAATCAAAACTCATCTACTCTTCCTTGATACCATATTCCTTTGAATACCACTATTCGCAAGTTTCTTCTCAATAAATAAGGAATTTTCTATAAACCTTTTTCATTGTAGTATTTTTATTAATTTAGAGTATGTCAGTAGTTTGGAGGGATTGTGCTTGCTTGTTTGATGAGTAAATTAATGCTGTCAAGGTAACATTAGGAAAATTCATAGGGTAAACTTTGGTTTACATGACTGTTCCATGAATAAATGACATTACGTGCTATGGGTTCCAAATAATTATACTTTTCACTACTGAGGTGTCTTTTGTTGGGCAGAAGTGTATACTGAAGTGCAGCCAAAATCATAACCTATGGAAGAACAATAGTCATGTCATGTTGAACTGTTTTGAGAGAAAAGGTTGTAACTATGCCATTTTATGTTGGTATTTTCTCACCCTAATATCTTTTACGAGAAATTTGGAATTTTAAATAACCTAATCTCTGACAACAGTGATGTCAAAGATTGGGTTAAAGAGTTAAATTGTCCTTCAAATTTTATTCGTTTTTCTATCTTTAAGAAAGTAACTTAATATTCTAAATACAATCTTATTTCAGCATGACAAATTTTTATTAATTATGTGAAATTAGTAGTCTCAACACATTGCATATATAGTCTACATACAACTTATCATTGCCAATTGATATGAATTTTATATCACAGTAAAAGCTGAATTATAAAAAAGTTTTAATAGCGTAATGTTTTGTCAAATGGTTGGAGTCAATATCAGGGATGCTGGTAATGACTCATTCTTGATTGAGGTTTAGTGAATTTTTATTGTGTTATTTTGAAATTAATATCTTTTGGCAACAAAAAGTTTAATATTGACTATTTGTGCAGAGTTTATGTAAATAAATAAATAATATATGTATAGTGTGTTGTGACTTAATTTTTCACATTTAATACAAATTTGTGTGTGTTGGGATAAGGAACCAGAATATTAATGTAATAATAGGAGATATCTGACCAACATGGTAAATAACTTTTAGATAGTTAGTAATTCTTTGTTTTGGTTATTAATGAATCATTTTTTGTCATGGTTCTAATATCATGATTGACTAGTTCTAAATATGTTTGTCTTTATTTAATAATTGCAACATTTGAAAATATTTGGAAGGTACTTTCTAAAATTTCTAATTTACTGTATACTTAAAATACTTATTTCTTTAAACTGTTAGTATAATTCAATTTCAGGTTGGCTGTCAGTTTTGAAATAAGATTTTATGGCCTTCTATTCTCAGCAATGTTGTGTGTATTTATTCTTGACTTATGTGTGGAGAAAATTTGGCCAGGAATTCCAGCGACTCGCCCATCTACTTCACTTGATCCGTCTGTAGTACATCCTCGGTATGTTTTTGTTTTCATGTAATCAAGTAAATGTTCATAAAAATGACTATAAAATTTGTTGGTATTATTTCTAAATATTTGTGCTGGATTGGGCAAGTCTATTTTACTGTGGTATTAGCTCATATGTATTTACAACTGTATGACGAACCTTTTCAATGTATGTATTTTTGTTAATTTATGTCCCCGATGCCTTATAGGACTTTAAAGTGATTTCGCTACAGCACAGAAAATAAATATTTCAGTTTTAGAGGATGGTAAGAAAATGTTGAGGTCTGTGCTACATATGAAAATAAAAAGATGAAAATTCTGACAAACAAAACAAGAAATACTGTGTAGTGAATTGCTGCAAGATATATTTTTCATGGACCACCACAGTTGAATTCATTATAAAATTCATTGTTTTCTAGTTTTAGCACATTTTCAACTTTTATGTTATTCTTTGATAGATATTGTATGTCTTAGGTTTTTGACGGTTCCGGAAATTGGTCGCTATCTCTCCCAAGCTCGTGAAATTGTGAAAGATTATTATGTTTGGTTGAAGAATCTTCGGGATGACCAACCAGGGACTGTAAGTCTATATTAGTGAAAATTGATTTTGTACAACAATGGTGATACTATATATCCCATTAAAACTTAATATAATTTTTTTGCTTTATTTTAACAAAATATAAATTTCATATTGATATATTAGGATTGTATTAATGTAACAAGATAGATGTATTAAGGTTATATTGTGATATAAAATAATAATATAACTTTCAGAGGTATCATTATTTATGAAACATTGATCGAATGCTGTTAGTGGCTGACATCACTGAATAGAAATTTTATTGTCCATAATATTTTTTAGTTTTTGGATTATCAACTCTTATTTTTCATAAAGCTTAAAATTGAATTATCTCATTCTAGTTAACTAAAATTTTTGTGTTGTATGCTATCCCGTTTGCAATTAAGAGATTTATATATGTTTGTTAACATCCAGACATCAAATATATCAACCCACAATAAAGTATGGGAGTAGTCTCCAACAAGGGCAGTATCTCAAATGAGATCACCTCTGAGGTCTGTGGGTCATAAAATGTTCTTTTTCTATTTTGTCATATTTCTAGGTCAGAATACTGGTTTATCCTTAACTTCTATTTCTAAAGTGATTTTTTATATTCAGTCACTTAAATAATATTATCCACAATTTTTTTAACTGCATTTGTGACTAAATAGTATTTATTAGTGAAATTTATAAAGTTTCTTTGGGAATGAATGTTGATATTTTAATTTGTTTAAATTAGTAAACTTTTTAATCAGTGGATATGGATTTTGATTAAATGTAAAAGACTTCCAAAGAAATATAAGTATAAGTATAGAAAAGTGGTCAAGGCAGATATTCTGGTATAGTTTCATTATTTTCGTTAATATTTGAGCATGATATTCTACATGTTCAAACTTACAAGCCAGGTCTGTAGAAAAAATTCTTTGAAATCATTAAACCCAAAATTGAATTAGTCCTCCAAATAGCTATGAAAAGGTTTGTTCAAGGCCAATTTCAGGACATTGAACACTATTACAAAAAGTCAGGGATGTATTATATAAGAGGAACCCTAGAGAAAAAGGAATTGTTCTGTGTCGTGTGTATGTTGTCGAGGGTTGTGCCTTTATGCACAATGTAGGTCTTGTCCAAACATTACTGCTGTCGATACGCCAAACATTAAAGCTGGGAGACATTCTGAGTAGTTACTTAATGATTTGCTGAAATATGTATTGTACTTTTGGGTACATTCTGTGTGATGAAAATGTCTGAAAAATTCTACCTGGGACTTAAAAATAATAATTTATGGTCATGTGGTGTCTTGCTCTGTCACCACCATGACACACTGCCTGGGCATATGGCGCTCTATATCTGCTTTTTTTTTTTAGTGAAAATGCTATACTGTAGTGCCTCACTTGTCTGATTTGGTAATTGTGACCTTTCTTGCTCTCCTTCAAAGGAAAGGAATCAAGAAAAATAGTTCTTCACCAATTGATGAGGTGAAACTAAATGCTGGAGGCTCTGAAAGGCATTGTAAAAAAATGAGTTTAAAATGTGTGTTCAAATTGGAATGAGAGGTTGAAATAATGTATTCACTAATTGGGTGAAACGTGACTAACGTATCACCAAAAGTAGGCCTACAGTTTGCTTAAATGAGGAATTCCAATTTCTTTTGAGTCTCTCCTTGTTTTAATATAATAATTACTAGAAATTTTACATTGGGCAAACAAACTATTTCAGTAATGTTCTATTAAAAATTAATAGCAATTTTTTTGTGATTTGTGTATTTAAAATAATTTACTACAGCTAATATAAATCTATCAAAGTGAAAATAAGTATGTGAATTTAAGAATCACTTTTACTGGAAGGCATGGCATTTTTACTTGTTGTATTTCCTTCCTAAGATCTTAAAATAATATAATTTAACAAATAACACATTTTTATAAAAATTGAAAAACAGTTGTGGAGTTGAAAAATGTTATTAGTGCATTATGAATTTTGTGTTTACTCTGGACTTCAACTGAAACTTATTTATTCATAAAATGCTATTCCCAAATGGAAAATAATTTCCATCTCTTGATTTGTTGAAGAGTAAACTGGTGAAAGTTCTCATTATTATTTTCAAAAAAAAAAAAAAAGTTTGGAATAAGAAGAAATCTAATGTGGGTTGGAGTTTAAATATTTGATAGTAATTGTAGCATTGGAAACTGAATGTTCTATTATTGTATTCTTTTTTTTTTTAAATTCTGTTTTGAAACTTCTACTTCTCTTCAAGTAATTATCTATTCATAATTTTGAACAGTTCTTGTTATCGTTAGTTGTTAATTTATTAGCTATAATATGTGTATCATGTTTAAGTAACTATGTAAGTGCACAATATCTTTTATAACATTTCTCTAAATGATGTGTAATAGATTCTATGCTTATCTATTTGAATTATTTAGTATTTGATGGAGAATATTCCCCTTTACAGTTTTGTTGTGCTATGTGTCTGCTGTTTGCTTTACTCACATTTATTGGACGCACTGTTCCTGGAGCAGTCCTTGGGTATTGCCTGATGATGCTGGTTATGACGGGCCCTGGAATTTGCATTCATTTGTTGCCACCTTCTATTAAATTACGTGTCAGTAACTTTCAAGCAGCTTTGCACTCTAAGGAGAAAGGTATGCTTTGAATAGCTGGTAGTATAGTTCAAGATTTTTTAACAATGGTTGAAAAACTTGTCTTAGAGTTACAGTTTCATAAATTATACTGTGGATTTATTTATTATTAATGTAATCATGTTTTATTTTTCTACTTACAAGGAACTGATTTAAGGAATGTTTGGTAATTATTATATTGAAAGAGGTTTGGTTTTTAGTGTTTTATGAATTTTTTTTTAGTTTTGCTTACTCTTGTATAATATATGTGTGAACAAATTTAGTGAAACCCCTTTAAAAGAGACACTAGGGAGAACAAAATATGAACAGGAACTCTTATAAGTGGGAAATGGTTTTTCAACAAGTTGAACCTAACTTGACATATTTATGTTGGATTAGGATCATTGCAAAACATCCCAGTACTTATTTCAAACATATTTAAAGATAGCAGAGCTCAGTCAGTCAGAGTTACAGAGTTTCCATGAACCTTTTCCACATAGATGTAATATTTTATCTAAAAATAAAAAATAACGTGCACAAAAATTAGAGAAAATAAAGTTTGCTTTGTTGAAACAAGATTGCTTGAGAGTATTAATGTGGGTCTAACTGTCTAACACTTGTTTCGGGACAAATTACTCTGGGAAAAAATGAAACATGCTGCCACAATAAATGTACGTAAACAAGTGTTCAATCGCAGTGGTCAAATGGTTAATGGTGTACTGTTCCGTCGTGGCAGTACATTTAGAAAACAAGTATGGTTCATCCTTATGTAACATTTTCATAGGCCCTGCACATACACATTTTCTACACTCTTGTCAAGGTGGTTCCAGCAAGGCTCTATGGTGTTTTTTTTTGTTTTTGTTTTTTGTGGGGTTTTAGGGCTCACCAACATCGAGGTCATTAGAGCCCATTCTATGGTGTTGACGCTGACTCAAAGCAGATGGTATTGTTGACTCGCAAGCAGAGATCCCTGAAATTTCGTGAAAAATTACCTTGTCTCTTACATGGGGGTCAGAATTAACTGTGCAGAAAAATATTTTGTCCACTGGAAGCAGGAATCTCGTATCAATGTGTGTCTTAAATCAGGAAATAATAGCATTGTTTCTATATGTTTGTTCTTGGGATCTCTGATTTTGTCCCCTATAAGCGGGTCTAATATACACGGTTTCCACTGTGTGTGACTGCATGTACCTATGTGTGTTTTCTTTTATCTGGAAAGAAATTACAATACACCAACTCGAATAAAATTGATTTGGTTCATTCTGTCTCTTAAAACATACTGATACATGTAAGTATAAATTAGTCAATAAATTTGTTTTAACGCTTTTTATTCTCATCTAGTAAAAATAGTAGAAAACAATCTTTTGTGTGATCAATAACATTTTTCATACAATGAAAGTTTTGCGTACAAGAGAAAACTGGTTTTCTCTTTTTTCATTTACTCATAATATTCTTGAAAGGTATTTGGTTTAAGCATATTGGTCAATAGTTAAATTAAATTTGTAAACTTGAAGTATTAATTTTTGTTGTTGTGAAATTGTTAAGTTATTATTTAATATTTGGGGAAGAGGACACTTGTGTTTTGCCTTATGTGGGTGGAGTATAACACAGAACCTATGTGACACCATGCAAGGCACATCCAATAAACTTTTTCTCTGTGATCAGCACCTCAGTTATTTGAGATTTTTCAAGGATCTTTCTAGATGTAATTTTGTTTTTCTGTTAGTATTTCAACAGGTTTTGATTTAAAAAGGGGATTTTTCCTTTTGAGTGAGGACTTTAGAGTTAGTCTCTTGTGCATCTGAATTCTTAGAATACAAGGCACAAAAAATGTTCAAGTAGTTATTACTTACATGTTTGCTTAGAAAATGAAAAACACATTAGTAGAATGTAGTTGATAAATGTAATTTGTGTACTGCACATGAAAGTGTTTTCTCTTGTACTAATCCATACACATCTGACTTTATCACTTAAAAGGTTGTAGCGCACTCTTTTACCTCCCCAAATTAACACCAAACACCTTATTGCTGTGCATAAGTTTCCTCTCTTTGATAAGGATTTTTCGAACCTTTTTTATTCACAAGGTATTAGCTTGAAAATCATCTTATAGATAGCTTGTGTTGCTTAATATTTTGTGGGGAAAAATGTTTAGTGCAAGGTGCTTATTCTGTTAGTTAGCAGGTAGGTAGTAACTGGTGAAACATGAGTCTGTTTTTTGTTAACCAAAACACACTTTTTATTTTCTAGTATTACTGTGACTACAAAATGAATAAAACATTACTACATTTTTGTAAAGTCCAAATTATGTTATTGTAAAATAACTGAAACACATTTTCCCTGATTGTAACCTATACATGTACAGATATTGTCAAAAGTCATTAAATCTCATGACATGAGAGACCAGTTAGAGCTAGGTTGTGTAAAACTTATGATTATTCTGCTGGGTAATGTTGGTAAAATCATTTAAAAGTGGAATTATCTTTTTTGTTGATATGTACATTACTTTGCATGATAGTTTCCAAAGTTATAATGATCTAATTTGTAGCACGAATAGTAATCAAAAGTTATAATGATCTAATTTGTAGCGAATAGCTCTTTATAAAGATGGTTATATAAAATGAGATCTCACTTGACTGATTGTAAGTAGCTTGACCTGCCATTAAGATTATTTGGCTACTCTACTGCCTGTAAGCTCATAGTCTCTACAGACCAAGCCACCTGCAACAGGCCTCAGAGTGACCTATTTAGTTGTTTTTGTAAAATTAATTTCTATAATTTGCATATTGAGTGCCACTATTTGTTGTAATAAATAATAACAAAGGATTTAAAACAAAATGAACAAGTTTTAATCTCTCACAAAATGAATAATTTTTATTCCTAGGTAGCACTCCCCATTGAATGTAGAGTGCCATGAGTAGCAAGTACAGTATTGCAGGGGCATGATGTAGAAGACAATGGTGAATAGCTGTCTGAATCTAAAAGCACGAACAAGACACTGCAGAAAGTCAAATCTTTTCAAAATGTCCTGTGATCTTTATCAAAAATTACTTAAAAATAAATGTAGACTTTAAACTAAATTGTTTTAAATATTCAACCTTTTAAAATATTAAGAGTAATTTATTTTTGAAAATAAGTTCTTTTCTCTTAAGAGACAATGTATTTCATCAATATATTGAATAGGATATATCTCACGATAAGGTGTGTTTTCAAAGCTAGAATGGATATAAGTATTTACTATTGCATCTATACAAAATTTCAGATGTTTAATATATTTAATTCTCTGTCGGCAGAACAACCTTAAAGAATTTTCCTATTAAAATTTTGGATTTTAGTAGTAGGATTAATAATAGATATTATTTATCAGAATTCTGAATTAAGTTATTTATTCAGAATATACAGGGAAAGCCCTCTTACTTCTTACAAATTGGTATGGTGTTGCCTCAAAACATTTTTGGGAGAATAATCTTAAAAATATATATCTGAATGAAGTAATAAATATCTTAATACATTAATAAAACACGAAGACTTAACCTCTTTGTTCTGATATAATTTGGGTCTCACATGGCAGTGGAATGCATTTGAGCCCTACTTTTATTTAATTACTGATAAACTAACTGATTTATTTTGAGATTTTAATATACATATCTTTTACTTTCTGTTCATTTTTAGATTTAGTTTTGCTTACTTTCCTTTCTGCTTTCTTCCTCCTCATTCTACATCTGTTCTTCCTTTCTCATCCAAATCCTTGTAATCCATAACCATGTGGACTGCTTTTGTTTTTCCTCAGGGTACTTTGCTGATATGTGGAAACGCTGGTTGTGTATGATACAGTGTTCCCTTACAGGAGAAATGGATAGTGAAGTGGAGGAGTACTTGCCGGAGCAGAGTTGCGAGACTCTTGCTCTTCTTCAACAAGCTACTGAACCCATGGATGAAGAACACAGAGACGAATCACTAATTGTTGAGGAATTTGGCTTAGACTTGGACCTTGCAGGTTATTTTTTCATGAATTCATTGATTCATTTTAACTGTAACAGGGTGTGTACAATACCAAAAATTATCAAAAAACCCGGGAAATGTTGGCGAAATTTTAATTCCTGGAACACTAAGGGAAGCCTTAGTGTTCGAATATCAATCAGGGAAAATGATCCAACGCCGTTATTAGAGTTGACATAAACAGTGCTAATATTTATGATGTACGGGATACTATTGCTCAGTTTATAGTAAATGGAAATTATAACGCTTATACAACAAAATCATAGATTTGGAGAGATTTTTCAGCTTTAGTTTTCATCAGCCAAGAAGCCATGTACACACACTACTCCCATCGTATATCCCCCACTACTCCCTCTCACACAGCCACTTCAAGACCAGACTATAGATGTTAGAAAAATTGCTGGACTAACCGAATTTAGGTTTTAATAGTGAAACAATATTATTTACAGACACTTAAACTTACTACTTAAAACTACATACATCCTCATGACTCTTAGCTTTATTTACATTGTGCTGTAATCTGAAGGTAGATAAACAAGTGACAAACTGTTTATGGAGAGACATCTTAGCTGTGTGACTAGTCCTATGAGGTTCTAGTTGGAACACTATTGACTATGGGACTGTGCTTTTTGACTACAGGACTCACTGTGACATCAGGACTCTTGTTTTGACTTCTCTTGAAGCTGACCAAACCATCAGGTGAGACCAGAAGGAGCCTGTACATAGAACTGTCAAGTGAGAAAAATTGTCAAGTTATGTTAGAACATGAACACGTAAAATGAATTGCCTTGGAATTATATATTCTGCAATTTCTTGACAATTCCTTTGGAAAGGAATTAAAATTATAATATTTTGTTGTAGTTCTTTCTCCATTAACTTTTTTTATTTTTTTATTGAATTTTGATCATCACTCTCCTGAACAGTATGGTATGTTGGGAAGTGGAAATGATCTCTACCGATCTGACAACAAACGGAAGTGTCTGTAAAAGATCTGTGAATATGTTTTCATTGTAATTATATATCACCCATTAATGTTTTATCACAAACTGCATATTGAAGAATCTTAAATATACACAGTCAATTAGTAGTTTGTTATATCAACTTAAAACTAATTATTTTTCTTTAATTTTGATTATGATTTTAGTTATTACTAATAAAATATTCAGGTAATAAAACAAAAAAAAATTTGTGGGAAATTATGTTGTCTTACACATGCATTTATTATTGTATTTACATTAATTATGGTTACTCATAACATTACAAGCAAAAAATACTAGTAATATAGATCAGTGAAATAAAAACAATGCAGTTAAGTCATCAATTAAGGATTTATTCTATTTATATTAATAAATTGAAGTATATAGGATAAACAATTTTTTTTTCAGATGCTAATTTTCTTGCTCATGAAGATGGAAGTACAGATGGGCTTGATATGAGTGAATTTGATTTGTCGTCTCCTCCGTCTTTGGGAGGGAGCACAACTAACAGCCACACTAACAATCATAATGCACCAGCCTCACAAGAGGTCTCGCGAGAAAGACCACGCAAGCGGCATGATTTAACTATAGATGATTCAGATGATTCAGACGAAGATGTCGGTGATGGCATTCATTTCCAGAGCCACCATTTCAACCAGGACTCTTCTGAAGAAGAAGAACAAGGATTCGTGCAAGGTTTGGTATTTCCGGAACCTGTAAGTTCAATGGCAACCAACACTGCCACAATTACTTCTGACGCTGCCGAGTCTAATACAGTTCCATCTCTTGGAGAGATGTTAACGACGAGTGCAGTCAATGCAGTATCTAAAAACATATCTAATTTGGCAGCTTTGCATTCGAGTCTGATATCATCAGTGATCAATGCTGCTGTTGAAAAGGTTTCTACTCAAGGTCTTCAGCAGAATGAACCATCTGCTAAAGGATCAAAAATTTCTAGGAATATAAGTAGGGACGACTCCTCCTCTTCAGGTGGCGAGAGTGAGTTTGAAATGATTTCACATAACGACCTTACATAATGTGAGTAGTATTTTAAACCATAATTTTATTATGATTATTATTATTTTTGACCTTAATGGACAGTGAGATTTTTCTGACTTCATTGGAATAGATTTAGGACAAAAAGATAATTGATCTGATATTCTTAATTCTTAACAGGAATTAATTATAAGTAACTTGATCTCACTAACGTGATATGTGGTTGGAGCAAATAGTCTTCTTTCAGCAGTAGAGAGGGATATGTGTTCCAATCACACAAGTTATAAATGATGTTCACTTATACTTATCACTACTACAAAAGTAGTTTAAAATATCCTTTTGTTTTATCAAGATTCTTTTATTTTGAATTTTTATAAAAACTAATGAAAACGTTTTTTTATTTGTTTACTATTTTTAATGATTGGGTTTGTTTAAATATGAATTTTAGGTACAGGATTCTAATTTATAGCCAATGTAAATTACTTGTCACAGTGGATATGACTGGTAAATGTATATATATTATTTTTAGATAGACAGAACATAGTGTAATATATAAATGAAGATATTCATTTAGGTGCCAGGTAATGCCTTATATTGGATAATCTGGATGGTTCAAGCCTCCTTACATGTTGTTGTTTATTGCAGTTTGGCCTTCTCCAACATTTTAAATAATTGCCTTGTAAGAGTTATATATAAATAAATTAGAAGTTCTGTCTCCAAAATATTTATTATCTCTGTAATAAATGCATGAATTTAATTGATATTATGCGATAATGGTTTATCTTCAATTGTCAGCATAGTATATGAATGAGAATGAAGATCAATGGGGAAATTTTCAGATATGTTTTATATCATTTAATTAATATGCAATTTGTATTAATGACAACTGTTGTTGCAGTTATTTTGTAGATTAGAAGCAGCAACATGTTACTGTTTATGAATTGAGGCAATCATTTTTTGTGATAATGCAACACATTTGAGGGAGCAGTAGTGTAATTCTTGTGTTAGGACAAATTAGTAAGTGTTTTGATCATTATGTACTGAGTATTGTAAGGAAATAAAATTTCTGAAATTGTATTTCTAATAAGGACACGTAAAATATGTAAGGAACGTAAGTGTGCTATGGGTAGAAGCAAAACTGTATCTTGTGGAACTTTACCCATCTAGTCAGAAAAACTGCAAAGCAGAAACTTGTAAATATTTCATTAATATTAGATAGCAGTATAATAAATCAAAATATTGACTTTTCTTTCTAACAAACAAATGTTCATTACAATATAAAACATAATTATTTAAAATTTGCAGTTATGATAAAAAAAACTGTAAAACTTAATCATCTTTAAAAAATGTATGGAATAAATTATAAATTAAAGTTGTAGATTGAAAAAACTTGCTATTTAAGTATAACTATCTATTTAAAATTTATCTGTATTCACTGCGTGACTGATAAAGAAAGTATTATCTTAAAAGGTTCTATTAACATGTTGATCTGCTTCAACATTGTAATCAGTGTGAATTTACTGGAGAAGTTTCTAAAGGTTGAGAAGATATCTGAGGAAAGTACTACAAAATTTACCATAAGAAAATTATGTACTTATCATTTACGAATTTCATGGCAATATTTCACTGTTAGCGAGTAATAATTTGTATGAAGAGTTTTGATATCACTGTATATGCTTGTGTATAATGTTTAAGAAGTTCCTTAAAATCTTATATGGATCTCAATTAATCAGTTTCTACAGAAATTGGTTTGTGGGAAAAAACTATTGGTGATAAGGTACAATTTTTTTGTAATAGAATGTTGTCCATAATATTGATGATTAAAGATGTAGATGTTCTTCATGTGTAGATATTAATGACATTTGATAGATTTTCATACTGAATGTGCTTTTAATTATTGTTGTATGTATACTGGTGGTCAAGTGTGTCAGAAAAATTGATAACCAAATTTAATGTTTTATCAACTAGGTTTCTGTGGGGAACCAGGTGAATAATTTAAAGTGTTCTAAAAGGAAAAAGGAATTGATGTATTATGTCTCCAGAATGGTAAGGTGAATGTGAATACATTATTTTATATGCGAGTGTATACAGTTTGTTATCAAACATAATTCCCTGCTAAAATCTCGTATTATTGTAATGATAGATTAGTACACTCCTGGCCTGGAAGTTTTGTTTCTGATTCTACATTCATGGTAGGGAATTGATCGTCTTATTTTTTTATTATGGAGTATGATGGTATGATGGTATGTGATGTTAATTTTATTAGTAAGTTCCATGAATTAGTGAAAAGAACTTACTTTGTTTCTTTTGATTTTTAAAAGGTTCTTCCAGTTATTTTTACAAACTTATGGAGGTTTTAAGAAGTGGCTTTTTAGATGTTGATAAAATGAGTAGAGAAGCACCTCCTTTCTGCTATCTTTATAATTTTATTAGTATCTCCTATGTACAATATTTGATATCTGTTTTAGTTATAGACTATTTCTTATCTTGAAGGCACTATAAAAACCTATTTTATTTTATTACTGTACTGGTTTGAAACTAATAATTTTTATTATGAATCTTAAAATAAAAGGATTCAGGTTTTCTCTGTTCACACTATTTTTTTGTAATTCTATACATTTTGTTTTTCCCTTTTATTTGGAAATAGAGGCCTTCCCATATATTTGGAATTTCAGTTGGTGTAGAAATACATTTTATGTATGTTGTTTGTTCAGAATTTAATTTTCTTTCCTATTAGGTATTCTAAATTATGTTTGGGACCTTACTGTCTTGCAATCATTGTGAATTATGCATGAGTATTATACTGAGTTGTACTAAAGTTAACCTACAGGCCCATTCTATTACTTAACATCTTTCTGGAAGATAGGACTTGTCCCTAAAGATTTATCTTGTTTTTAATCTCAATTTTGTGTTTTTTCTTGTGAACATTGAATTGAGATTGTATCATATTTATAAACTTTGTTTTGCAGACAATTGCCTGTAATATTTTTTCATAATTTAATGGTGCTTGTTGCGTATACTTAACTACTGTTCTTGATTCTGAACAAATATTGTTAGCTACATCACAAAGCAATGTACCTCCAAAAATTTTGAAATATTGAGTTGTGGCGAATGTAAATATGTATGGATGTTAAGTACATCTTTGTAAAGGGACGTATGTAAATAACTCATTATAATACAGATCGTATAAATGGTGTTATTTTTTCTGTAGCTTACAAATGCTCTTAACTTGAATATGAATTTAAGCTTAATTAAGACACACCTCTATACGATTCAGAAGATGATATGGTATAGTATTTTGTTAGGTAATGTAAAATATTTTTGTACTTTGCCTTTTTCTGTTGAAGTGATTGTGGAAAGAAGTTTTAATTGTACAAAAGTATTTTAGAATTATTCCCTTTCTGCATGCTCACAATTTACAGTACAGAAGATATTCAGTTCCTTGATGGTATAGTTAAGTTTCTTTATTGGCAAACTGTTTGCATTAAGAAGGTGAATCATTTGTGAAGGCTCTGGGAAAGTTGGAAGAATTTGTGGAGTCACTTGTTTTTGTAAATATTTAGCGAAGGGGATTGAATTTTACTCTTACCATTTTTCAAATTTCAATCCCTTGGTGCTCAGTGGCATATATTCCTTTTCTTAATAAATTAAAGTTTTCTCACCTTGCTTTCGAAACCAACTCCCATTGCTTCATAACTTAATTGTTAACTTTGCCATTATTTCTGAATGAAATTTTGATATGATTTATTAATGGTATCAACACATGAAGTATGATACCTTTGAGTATTAGTTTTCTCAGTTTGAATATAATAATTGATTGATGTAATGCCAATCTAAATAAGGTGTCAACTTTTTTTGAATTTGTTATTTGCATTTGATATACGAATCAATCTTCTTGTACAATGTTACATTTTCTATTGTTATGGAAAATGTTTGCTAAAAGTCAACAATATAAAATTCTTTAATTACTGAACCATTGTATACAATAATATAAATATATGTGAATGATAATGACATTTTTATGTATTTATTCAAAAAAATTGAGTGTAATTAAAGTAAATATTTGAATTATAAATATTATATGTAATAATTATTTATCTAGTTGTTAAGAAAATGGAGACCAAAAATAAGAAAAAGGGTTGATTTATCTCAATCTCTCTAAGTACTTTTCTCAATACTTTCCAGCAAATGTTGAGACTAATATTCCACTACTCTCCTGCTACAGCTGTGGCGGTTTTAGATGTTATGGCTGCTATAACACCCTATGCAGGATTTTTGAGACACCCCTCCACCTTTCTACTGATCTATTTATTATATTAACCTAAACATAGTTAACTTGATTTCAGAAAGAATGCAACGGTATAACTAACACAAATATAAGGCAGTGGGCCAGAGTAGTGGAATTTGTCGGAGATTCCTGCTAAGGGGACAGATTTTCTTACGAATATTTTTTTAGCCATTGTCAGAATTTCTCCTTAATGTAGCAATAGTTCCAGATTTTTTTGATTGTATTGTATTTTTCAAACATCCAAGTTTTCAATAATTTAATACCGTGTTTTCATTATTTTATTTTTACTTTAATTTTATTTTTACCCATTTTATTTGTTTTTTACTGAAGAAATACTATACATTAACGCTTACTATAATTATATTAAACTTTATGTTAAAAAATATCAAACCAAAATGTGTAAGATCAAAAATAGTAAAAAGTAATACATTTCACCAACATTTACTTTGCAAGAAAGCAAAAGAACAGTTTTACTACCTTCTTTTTCATCAAATGGAGGGGAGATTGATTCTTTTCAAAGATAATTTGTCATCAGCCAGAACGAATTTAGTTTTTGTATTATCAATAATTTCCTATATTGTCCCATTCATCTCTCTCAACTTATTGACACTTTTAGAAGAAAGTCTTCCATATTTTCAAAATATTTAGCAAAATCTTTTGTATCCTTTATAATCATCTCCTCCTACACAAGGCGCGAATACGACATCGTAATAACTTTTCAGGCGCTGTTCTTGAGCATTTTTGCTCACCACCTTAATTTCTTATCATTGCCTCAGCATACTTGCCACACGTGTACTGGAGATTTACTTCTATTTTTTTGAATTTTTCATTGTTTATTTTTATTCACTTATCTTCCTCTGAGGGTGCATTTATCGTTTTATGGGGAGGGCGCACTGGCCTGCGGGCCGTTCGGCCAGTCTGAACCTGATGTTTATTTTTTTGGTTGCACTTCATGGTATATGCAAATAAACAGTTTCATTTTGGACAAACAGTTGGTTCTATTGCATCTTTCTTTGTTTAAGTGAAATTTTATTATCTGAACATCCCTGACAACGTTACTTCAGCTAAGCAACACTTTACTGCACCCGTATTCCATGAATTTCATAAAAATCATTGGAGCAGGTGGAGAAAAATTCCAATTATAGACATATCTGCTTATTAATCATAGTACGTAATCAAAATAACATAAACAAAAGGGTAGAATATACCTTCTTTATGACCTGCTGATATGTGTGAATCTTGTCTTCAGTGTCAAAGAGTTGAGTTTTCAGTGTTGCCTACTACGATAACGCTTTTCTCTTGGTAATGAACTATTTTTATCACTTTATGTATGCCCATGGTACTAACGGCACTCAATTCTTCAACAATTAAAATAAATCTGTTTTGTACATCCTAATCTAAGCTTATTCATTATGAAAATAAATGCAAAGATGTTCTTTGGTAATTTAACAAGTTTGGAATTACTGAGATTAATTGTGAAGATCCGCAAATTTTTCTTCATTTTCTCTACCTAGTTTTCAGTCTTATCCCTTAAGTCTACAAAACCAAGTTCTTATTGCTTATTTTTTTAATTGTGGACTTATATTAGGCCAAATGAATTTTTA
Organism: Laupala kohalensis; assembly: GCA_002313205.1. Classification (NCBI taxonomy): domain Eukaryota; kingdom Metazoa; phylum Arthropoda; class Insecta; order Orthoptera; family Trigonidiidae; genus Laupala; species Laupala kohalensis. The sequence continues at coordinate 522,848 of NNCF01126131.1, forward strand.
AATTGATGGTTTTATATTGAATTGAACGGTATCATTGTCGACCCTTGAACCGCGTGCTTAACGCAACTATCCCGTTCGCCTCCCGACCCCATCTCCCATTTCGATTCAATATAACATCACTAAAATGTCAGTATACCAGAAACAATGGTAGTACATGTGATGAATATTTCTTTTTAAAATTAGGAGTCAAGCTACTGGTTTAATTAGCTTTGGACCACTTGACATGGATTGACCCATGGACAATCATTATTATTATTATCAGACAAAGCTTCTATCCATAATCAGTATCTAGAATACTATAACAATGGCGTAAGAAATTAACATTACTTACATCATCCGGAATCATATGGAATGCAATATTTATTGATAAATTGAATGTGTCTTCAACTTCTTTTGTTAAAATCAGTAAAGTCTTTCACATTATAGAAGCAATAGAACATTAGAAAACTTTTAACTGCGGATTTGAAGGGATTAAATTTATTAATATTGGTTGACACGCTAGGACGAATGTTAGCCTTGTGTATTGTTCGTGAACTACTGTTTCTAATAAAGCAGTGGTGAAGTTGTAATATTTCTTTCTTAACACACACGACTACTTCATTGATTAGTGTATTACATTAATGAAGAATTTTTGCCTCATTCCGTTATCCGCATCTTGGTAGGGAAGGAAACATTATGCTATGTATTTGAGACAAAGGATCAACTGTCATGCGTAACACTTGGTATGACGTTAGCTTGCCCGTTAGTCCGCGCGACGAAAGCTTGATTTTATACTTCTACACTAAAATAATTTATTGATTTTAATAAAAGTTAAATCCGTCTTGTACTTTATCACGCGATTGCTGTAGTACTTTTAAAATAACTTATAACAATTTTCTTGCATGATTGTGTTGTCTTATGGGTCATATTAATTTAGTTTTATGTGTACTCAACTTTGGCACGGTTGTTTTATGTGTACTCAACTTAATTCTGTAACCCCATCCTGGCCCGGGCTTTGCTCCGGTTATTCTTCAGGTAGAGGCGGATTTCTTATACAGGTTCTCTAGGCTATGTCTAGGGGCGTGTTTATTGTAACAATAAATCGTGAATTTAGTGTTTTTTCAACTCGTATGGTTTTTAAACACTATACTCAGAATAATCTATAGTTTGATAATAACTTGAACACGTAAATTTACAAACATATTTGCGTTAAATTACAAACATATTGACATTATATATGTATCATAACTCGCAGCTAACTTTTTATCTTATCTAGGAACTTATTCAAAAAAAATTTTGAATACGCCTCTGCCTTAGGGCCCTTGATCGGAATTGATGGGATGGTCCCTAGCTTGCTTCCGGAGAGTAAATTAGTTTATTGTCCTCCACGTGGTCATACGCAGTTTGTACTGCTCTTTTGACAATAAATTTATTATCATTATTATTATACAATGAAGTACTACGGGTTGCAGCTAGGCTCCTGTAACGGGCAGTGTTACGCCACAGGTTAATAAATTGATCCTCGGTGTACAAGTGGCGGCCCTCGAAACGTTTTTGCGACCCGAGAGATATAGTACATTTGACATCAAATTCTTCATCAAACGTTTAGGGGCACAACTTTGTGTTAAAAATCTATGCAGTCAGAATTAATATATGACGCGACATGACATGTTCAGCGAGAAAAAAATAGAAAATTGTGTTCGGAATTACTCAGTCATTCCTAACAATATGAAAACATTTTATTATAATGCTAAATATTAAAAATATTTTTAAATGAAGTAAACTATTTAATTTTTCCAGATTGAAATAATATTATAATTGAAATAAATTAGTAGATGACAAAAAATATCTCGTCACAAATAAATAGATATGTCCCATTTGTTTTATTCAACAGTGAAGATGATTTATTAATACAACAATATATCTAAATATCAATCCTATCTTGGGAAACAAAGACAAAATAGTATCTTCACTTAAACGTTGGAAAGCTATTATTTCTTTGTAGCAATAAATCATTTTCGCCACACATCCACTTTCCTTGGTACTACAACGTCAGTTGCATGCGATATTTTGTGGACAGTGTTTGTATGCGGGCCTGCATTATTATTAATGTATAAATGTGCCATTTAATTAATTTATCACTATCAGCATCAATGACGGGCATAGTGCCTAGCGCAGTTTCCTCCTACCGCGAGAGACACTGGTTCAAATCTAGTCTGATCCAAGTAGAATTCGCGGTGGTGCACGAAGCGGGATTCACGTCAGGTTTTCTCGGGGTAGTCCCGTATCCCATACCTTTCATTCCTCCTCAACATTCACTTATCATCGTTTGCCCTCATGTCATTCTTGTGTCATCCGCTTTGGGGATGTGAGTCAGAAAATGGAAATCCCTGTCATATCATCCTCCATCTCCGGCCCCTTCAAGAGTAGAGGAAAATAATCAGCAAAAACGATATCAAATGTATCATCAACATAAACTTAAAATATATGTTCTCAATAACTAATAAATTTGTTCTTTGTTAGACTCAATTTGTTTCACAACGTTTCTCCGAAGATGTGATATGATAAAAGTGCATCGAACTCGCTTATGTAACTACTTAAAGCAGCTATTTCCAAATTTGTTAAACCCGCAGCTCCCCCGATCTATAGATTATACCCAACCCTCATAATATATGTATGAATGTTATTGTGAAAAATAAAAATTTACCCGTGTGGAGTTGCTAATCTCACATCGGGTGATTTCCCGGGTGGCGGATACGATAAATAGGGGGTATTAAGGAAATAAAATAATCAGAGTGGACCAAAATTAGTAAAACCAATAGTGTCTGTAACCAGTATGGTCGACTACTAGTACAATTCAACCAAAATATCCCTAATGCGTCTGCACCCGGATCGGGGTCAGCATCTGTACATCTAATTGGTGCGGTTGCATCTTCTTGATGTTAATAATCAAGTCGTAAACTCTCAATTTCCTAACAGGCGGTCACCACAAAACAAACTTTAACTTGAAACAAGTATGATGGAGAAGAAGAAAATGAATATTCCGAGCGCCAGTTGATAGACTGACTTCACCATGTCATCGGATTCCTGGGGACTAGGTACATCCATGTGAAAGAGAATTAGAGAACCTTAAATTCGCTTCGAATCAAACGCGAACACTTTATCGGAACAATCAATGTGAACACACTGTTCATAGCAGACAAACTTAAACAACTCACAAACACATTGCTTCAATTTAACATCAGTTCTCGCAATCCAATATACGCGATTGAGAGATGAACATTATGACTCGAAACAACTAAAAGATATTACGAACATAATTTCCGAAAATCATGGTAAATATTTGCCAGGCGACTTCAACGATCTACTAGGAAGAGAGATCAATCCACACAAAATGGTCCAGAGGTGGTCGCTCGACCATGAAAAAAAAAATCATATTTCCCTGTATTTGCTGATAATCCTGGAGTTCAAAACATTTTTTTAATTGATTTCATACCGTTTACATGAGGAGGCGGACTTAATTGTATTAATTTTGTTATGAGTATGTTTGACTATTTCTTTGGCTATGAGAAAAGTTCATCTGAATTTGGTTATCAAAATTAAGAAAATTTCACTTTTATGAATTTTTGTTCTGGCGAAAATGAACCGTATAAACAGCTTTATATTTTTTATGGGTTTGGGTTCGTATTAGTAGCAGCATTACCTACATAGATATTAATTTTATCACTTTTATACTTCAACTTTTATGAAATTTTGAAAAATGATTTCTTTTGTAAGATTTGTCAAGTTTAGGCTCTAACAGGGCTGATGATAAAACTCTGAAACACATCTTGCAAGAGCACCATCTTGCATTTTGAGCTAGTAAGAAATTTAAACCATCTGAAATGTGAAGAAGAACACCAGAAAAAAATTGATCTACCCGGCCAAAAAAACAAAACAACAATGATCTACCCGGCACATGAACAAAAACGGTGAATTACTAATTTAAAAAAAATATTTTTGAGGACTTCAGTCTCAAAATTGTGTCAACACAATTCCAGAAAGCTTCACAATGAAAAGAATAGATAGCAAATGGACCGAAGAACGAAAGAAAGAACACAATAAACGCACGAAGATAACGTTGGAGGGACGAAAAAACGAAAAGATAACGAAGTCATGAAAGCATTTAAGTTATTTCGCTTCCTTTCGTAGAGAATAATCGCAAATACAATATCAGTAAAAATTCCTAACTAAATTTATTTTCTCCTAATAGATTAATTTTAAACATGAAGTGATAGAAGTTAGGAAAAAAGGATACAAAAATTTCAGTTTGTGGGAGAACGTTTTGATTAGTGCTTCAATTTGTGGAATGGTGTATCTCGAGGCACAGCGTGCCACCCCTCTCGCGTTGTTTGGGTACGGGACAATGCCAATAGATCTGCATATCCAAAAAGTAAAATAGATAGTTGAGATGACGTTAGAGGAAAGATAAGAAATGAAGATAACATGAAAGACGAAAATTAACTTAGGAATTATTTCGTGACTGATAGTCTCGATGGATTTCAAGGATTGCTGCTGTTAATAGGTGATTCTCTGCTGTTAACAGGTAAATTATTATAATAAAGATCCCTACAGCCCCAATTTAAAAAGATTAAATAAACAACGAATTAAACAACAGATAAGGAATTAAATATTTATTGTTTATCACTACCTACGGTAAAAACTCCGATAAAAAGATTCTGAAGTTAAACGGAAGGTGAGCACACACATTCCAACAAAATCGAAGAACTTTTGATGGTTATTTAGAACGTATTATTCAAACCATAATAATATTTTACACCTATAATACGAGTATATTGGCACAAATGGAGGTTACAAGCACTCTTCGTGGACATACTATATAATATTTTTTAGAATGTTTCTTAAAAGTATGAATAATCTATTTAAAACTTATACCGATAAATAAAATTGTTTATGATAAAGCTCATTCAGAGAGAAAAAAACGGAAATTTTGAATTGTTTAAAATGTAAAAAATGAAACTGGAATTTTCTTCTCAACGACACTGCAAACGAGAGAAGGAAAAGCGAGTGCAACAAGTTACTTCGCTAGCAATCATGAGTCACGACCTTGAACTCAGGGTGGAAGCGGCACCCTGGGGAAAACCGAGGGTGTCGGTGCAAGTAACAGATATCGCAGTGATTCCACCTAGTACTTCAGAACTAAACGTACTACTTAATGAGAAATTTTAGTACTTCAGTACTTTTTATGGAAGTCTAATACCTTTTTCAGAGATATAGTATTTATCAAAATAGAACGACATCTATTTATCAGTCCATAATTTAATTCATATTGAAGAAAATACTTAAGAACAAAGTTAAAGGGAGAATGGCAGTTTAACAATATAAATGAATGTACCAAATGTTGGAAATGTTTTGAAAAGATAAACTCTGTAGGCTAATCCTTTCAATATCATTAAAAATTCTGCTCATGGTATCAAAAGATCTTTTATCTCCTGGAATTATTTACACGATAAAATTGCGTGAGAAACTCCAATCCTCTTTGTTGTTAAAGGGAAACTAAATTATTTTCCTTCTTAACATTTCCACTATTCAAAACACTTTATTATCGAAGCAAATCTAACAAGTATAAATGTGAGCAAATATTGAATTAAAATGCGTGAGACTAATATTTCAAGGAACATAACTTCTAAATCTAAAAAACACAGGTGTGTGTGAATTTCGAAATAAAATGTATGAGATCACTCGAATATGCTTGTTCTAAATATCGCAACATTCTTTCCAACTGACCATAAATATTTGCAAGCTCTAATTATTAAAAATATCTCATTTCAACTATTTTTACTTAGAATTGGCGTGTGAATTTGACTCTTGTATTTTAAAGAGAGTGATCTAGTACCTTTTTTCGTAATCTAGTACATTTTAAGACAACAATAATACGATTGTTTTTCTCCATAGTAGCACTGCATTCCTTACACTGCCCCCGTTTGAAATTTTATGATAGCCTCAATGTGTTTTCTACTTGCTCGGGTACAGCTTATTCTCTTGTGTCTCGATTCAAGTGCAGCTCTCATTGGAAAAATATACAGGTGCGCATTTTGAGTTCTATTGGAAGCTTTTTTACGGCATTTTTTGTTACCTTCATTTATGTTTGTTATAGTTTGTAAGGGGTTTTCTAGTTATGTTTCAAGAAGTTTTTATGTTTTATTCGTGAAATATGTCTTCATCCAAGTCTTGAGTGAAGAAGAGTGTCATTTGGGACCAATTCAGCTAATAGATGCAACCTTTGTTGTGTGCACAATATGCAAGAAAAGGTGAGCTATAAAACGTCCACGTCCAATCTGGAAAAGCACGCTACGCGTAATCATCCAACAGTATTTGTTCCAAATTTGGAGCAACAAAGGACATTGATGTCGACTACTGAACCACAGACTTCTCGCTTGAACCTCAAGTTCCATCAACTTCTGAAGGACGACACGAACTTGGCAGCGCATCATCAGTGCATGTTTCTTGCGCAAAACAAGTCAAAATGACTTCCTTTACTGAGAGGAAAATAACAGAAAAGAAAAAGAAATACATCAAAGGGAAACTTTTGGGTTTATTTATCCATGATTTTCAACCTTTTTCTGTTGTTCAAAATACCGGATTCAGAAAGTTCGTGAATGCCTTGAATCTATCGTATGAAATTCCTTCTAGGGAAAAAATATCTACTTCTTTGATTCCAGCAAGGTTTGAGGAAGGCGAAATTAAAAGTTAAAGACATCTTGCATAGTGCTAGAAAAATATCAATTTCAACAGATTGTTGGACATCGCGAAGCAACGATAGTTATATTGCTATCACAGCACATTTTATTTCAAACGGCAAATTGATTAATATTTTGTTGGAATTAGAAAAATCTCCAAGTAATTAATTGTTTATTAAACATTTTGTAACTGTTTACCTCACAAAAAGCATTTCATTTACCCAACGCGCATGTGCGAACCCAGAAGTCGACTTCTGCACCACTTTTGCATTCCATAAACGCTTCCGAGCGAAGTTGATTACAGTCAGCCAAGAGTTGATACAGCACAGACTACAGTCAACTTTTCTGGTTATAATAATAATAATAATAAAATTATTGTCAAAAATGCAGTACAAACTGCGTATGACCACGTGGAGGACAATAAACTAATTTGCTCTTCGGAAACAAGCAAGGGACCATCCCATCCATTCCGATCAAAGGCTCTAAGATAGAGGCGGATTAAAAAATTTCAACAGAAATTCCTAGTTAAGATAAAAAGTTAGCTACGAGTTATAATACTAATAAAATGTCAATATGTTTGTAATTTAACAAAAAAAAAATTATTTTACATGTACAAATTATTATCGAACTATAGATTATTCTGATTATAGTGTTTAAAAATAATAAGACTTGAAATAACACTAAATTCACGATTTATTATTGCAATAAACACGCCCCTAGACAAAGCCTAGAGAACCTGTATAAAAAATCCGCCTCTACCCGAAGAATAACCGGAGCAAAGCCCGGGCCAGGATGGGGCTACAGAATTAATGTACACAACCGTGCCAAAGTTGAGTACACATAAAACTAAATTAATATGAGCCATACGGCAACACAACCATGCAAGAAAATAGTTTTTGAAATTGTTATAGGTTATTTAAAAAATGCTACAGCAATGGCGTGATAAAGTACAAGACGAATTTAACTTTTATTAAAATCAATAAATTCTTTTACAGTGTAGAAGCACTGGTGCAGGAGGTAGTTTTTCACCGCGGATTTGAAGATATTCAATTTCATAATGTCTTTTATATTCTTGGGCAGGGAATTATATAGAACGATTCCCGAATGATAAGGTCCTTTTTGACAAAGAGTGGTTGACACTCTAGGGCGATGAATATTATTCCTATTGCGAGTATTGTGTTCGTGAACGAGACTGTTTCGTATAAAGCAAGGGTGGTGCTTCAGTAATTCGGTCTTAACAAACAAGACCGTTTCATAAATATAAATGCAGGGAAGTGTTAAGATATTTAATTCCTTGAATAAANTCAGGGAAGTGATAACATATTTAATTCCTTGAATAAAGGTTTACAAGAGTTTCGGGGGTGAGATTTACAAATTATCCGAACGATCCTCTTCTGAATTCTGAAAGTTT
>NNCF01126131.1:531142-568807 GCA_002313205.1 Laupala kohalensis
AGTTTTTAATTGTGTTCCGTTTAAAGAAAGAGAAACCTGGGGTAAAGATTTTGTGATACTATTGTGAAATGACATAGACACTGTTTTGTCAGTGTTTACAATGAGACGATTTGCATGGAACCAAGTCGAAAGGTTAGACAAAACTGTTTGAGCATTGGCGTGTTTACATAGTAAATTAAGTGTCAGCAAAAAGAACCATTTTGCAATCTGATGTGGAGGATATGTTGTTCACATACAATAAAAAAGAGTATAAGACCGAGAATTCAACCTTGGAGTACTCCGCAAGTAAGTGGCTTTGTTTATGAAAGACAACGCTCAAGTATTTTATTTTTAGTATAGGATATTTCTACCTGTTGATATCTATCTTTTAAGTAAGAAGTTAGCCATTGATGTGGAAGTCCACGAATGCCTAAAGAATGCAATTTGGAAAGGAGAATTCCGTGATCGATAACATCGAATGCTTTGGATAAGTCATGAATAAACACGTGTCTAGAAAGCCCCAAATATCTTTCAATATGCCCGGTACCCAGCATTCCTACACTACATTACCACAGGGGCGGTTATCATCATCTTTATATTTACTATGATTTTCTGAAACTAGTCTATAGTATTTTATTGCATAGTACGCAATTTTTAATTTTTGATATTTCTGGGCAAATTATACATTCTTTGTTATGTTGGGTGTGGATGTTTGTATCCATCGATTGTCGAATGAAAATCGATTCATCTGAGATCTTCGATTAGGTTGATTCTCTTTCGACATGTGTGTTGTGATCAGTTGTGATATGATGCGATACGATCTGTCATAAACGTCACAACGTCACTTAACCTCTTCTTAACTTGTAGTCTGTCATTAAAGTTATTCGCATTTAATAAGTGCCGAAAAACTTATGACGTAGTTGATATTAAGTGCAGAAGCAATTTCGGATTAAGTGATATAAAATTGTTTCTGGCGATCTAGCCGAAATATATTTTATATATAATTACATAATAAATGGGTTTCAAGAACTGTCTGTAGAGAGAAAAATAATACTTCCTTTTTTATCAGCGGTGGGAAACTTATACCTGTCGTTTTACGTTTTTCAACTTGGTTAGGTATTTATGAACCGAAACTTGAGCAGATTTATTGTGAATTTTATTGAACATCAATTAAATATGATCAAATATTGGTTCAGATATGTTTTAAAATAATGCATCAAAACATATAGTTGAGTTTTTATTATATGTATTTATAATTCTGATTTATTTTCAGAAAACCAATATGACATCTTTATTTGATCAGCAGACTCAGGCATCTCAAAAATACAAAGGATCATCATCATCATCAGTTTTACCGCCTGAAATGGTTTGTTAACAATATTATGTTTTCAGTTTTTTAAATCAATTGGGAAACCACAATTTCTTTTATCGAACTGAAGTATTATTGGAATCTAATAGTTGTTCTTATTTGTGTTCTTGTAGTTTGAATGTGCTAATATCCACTGGACATAGGCTGTTTATATAATTCTTTCTTATGCCTTCTTTATTGACTGAATAGAATCACAACTTCCCAGATGTATGATTTCTTGTTGAAGTTGATACTGGATGTTTTTTTTAAATTTTATTTGCAGAGTACTACAGGTTTTATTCACATGAAGTTGGAAGAGGACACTCCAATTTTTACCAAGCAGAAGGTTAATTTTGCTCCTTCTGATAGAATCACCCATCTTTGTGTCAGTAATGAATTATTAGTTCTGGCTATGGCGAATGATGTTCTGCTACGCATTGATCTGAAACATCCGGAGCATCCTGAAAGTAGGTGAATCCTGTTTGAAGAATACTGAAGTTTCCATTTTCATTAATAATGTTATTTTAATTTATTTTCTTTACAATAACTGAATGAATTGTGTTAATCCAATGCAAAAAGCCTGCTTCATGTGTAGCATAGATAACAATTGAGTTTTGTCCTTATACTTTTGCTACCATTGCTACTTAAGTAATTGATTTCAAAACTTTAAAATAGTTTTGAATGTTAATCAGAACCTAGAAAAATGATGTTTTAAATAGTTTTAGTCACAGTATTATACATTGTACTTTTTTCATAATTATTTTATATTATGATATTTATATGACTATAATTGTCATATAAGAATCTTAAAATTTATGTATATTTTGAACTTAAAATTATTCTATGGAGGTTTTAGTATTATTTGTGAGAATATCTTTTGTTGTTTGTTTTGCACAGCCATTGAATTGTCTCGGTACACCTCTTCACTTCGTATGAGTTCACTTTTTGTTGATCCTCTTGGTCTACATGTTCTGATAAGTCTGACAGGCAAAAGTGCAGAAGCTGAATTACTTTATTTAGCTCGAAAAGCCATGAAGCCAAAAGTGGTATGTTTGCATTTTCTCTGATACAATTTTTCTTAAATAGTTTCTTAAAATCATCAATATTCATTACAAAGTTGTAAATTTCTGAATAGGAATATGTCTTAAGTAGTATGAAGTTAACCGAACCATGTTATTTATTTCTTTATATGAAACTTTATAGTGTGTTTTAGATGTTCTCATACTATTTTCATGTTTTCAGGCTGGAAAACAGAAAGGTCATGAAGTCACAGCTGTAGGTTGGAATTTTAGCAATGATAGTGAGGCTAGCACAGGGCCTATTCTCTTAGGAACATCTAGGGGTCTAATTTTTGAAACAGAGCTTGCTTTGGAGGGTGAACGTGTATTCCAAACAGGTTTGGAACAATATTGGCGGCAGGTGAGTTTAAATATGTTTTGGAAGGAAAATAAAAAAATTTATGATACTTTTTTTTTGTACATCTTATAAATCTTAGTATAAACAATAGGTTTGAAATGAGTTTTGACTCCCTGATTGTAGACGGTCAAAACCTAAACAAAATATAGAGCAAGAAATGTGTAAATTGAAGTGAAAACCACTAAATTCTTTTTCAATGTTTGTGGTACATAAATTAAATATGTTTTGTTAATGTGAAAGTTGTGTCAATGACATCAGTTGGATGTAAGGATATGTTTCATATTTTCTGTAGAGTATTTTTAAGTATTGTTCCCTTTAAAGATTGGTAAAATACCCTTAGTAACAAAAATAATCTATATATTTGTTCTGATGAATAATAAAGAAGTACGAAATAAATTTCCATGGGAACTAACAGTGAAGTCACTACAATATAATGCTAATTGATTGATTTGGCCATACACTCCACTTACATTAACTTACCAGGTCCAGTTTCAGGAGTTGTTGCTTCCATCATCAACTCCAGCTGACTGATCTTTTGCTCCTACAATGGGGGTGTGGATGCACCAATTTGAAATTAAACTGTTTTCAACAAAACCTTGAAATTGAACAATCTATTCTTGCGCAGATGAATAAATTCTTGCTCTTAAGTTCAAAACTGCCCATAATGTTTTGTATTAAAATCACCCAAAATCATTTAAATGTGTTTTTTATTGCAAAAATGTGTGGCTACTGCTGATTAATAGATGTGTCCAAATTTAATGTTTCTAAAGTGTTCGTTTTGTCTTATTTCTTTATGTCTGCCGCATGTGAACTTGACTATTAAAGGAACATTATTGACAGTTAATTCTATTGATGCGTGCTCTATTTAAATGGGGTACTTTTCTTTAAATTTAGTTTTAATTAATTATATAATGTTAAATTTATTTAGTGGTGCATAATAATATTTACACATCAAAATTTTTGATGAAAGCGTGGATGATAAATTTTTTGAAAATAGTTTTTGTAATACTTTTTAAAACTGGTTTTACTATTTTTGGTCTCTGAAATTTCTTGATTTTCTTACCTCCAAAGCTTTTGAGAATCCATTATTTCCAGTTACTTTTACTATATTGCACCCTAAATTGTATTCCAAATCCTTCAATGGAGTATTAACAAGTCTGTAAGAAAGGCTATTTATAATTGCATGTTTATGTTGTAGAGGAGAAAAACCAAATTCTTTAATGTAATTTTCTGGTTGAATATCCTTTGTATCAATTTCAAATTCAAATTTTCTGATAATGTTAAAAATTTTTGAAGTCCAAAAACAGTAAATAACCATATTGTTCTCTTTTCATAGTGAATTTTATTGTTGGTTCTTGCATTTTAGAACATTTTCAACAAGTCTCTCCTACGACACAAAAAACGTTATCCACTTAGTGGACATCAATTTTGAACCTTGACTGAAAAGATTTAGAGATATAAATTTAAAAATTGCTCATAAAAAAATCTGCCACAAAATTTGATATATAATTTCCCATTGTCAGGCCTAATTCTTGTAAATAAAATTTTCCATCTAATCAAAAAAAGTTTTGATTGATACATAATTATTTCAAAATTTTTATTTATTCTCAACACCGTAGGAGCACAAGATCAGTCGACTGGAGTAGGTTATGGGAGCAACAGCTCCCAAAAATATTCCTGGTAAATTGATGCATACGGTATATGGCTGACATCACTTAATTAATATTTTATTTTAATAAAGTAGTATTGGAATAAATGTTAGTGGTTACTCAACTCACTTCTTGTGATATTGTATTTCTTATATTTTTTAAATTTAAATGCTGTAAACATCAGTGATAATGTATTTTAAAGAGGAATGGTACTGAGAGTAAATATTGAAATCTATTTTTTGGAAGTGCTCTGTAAAAATAATTGGAATTGTTTACTTGAGGTCTGTACATAAAATATTAATCTATTTCCATTGGATATACTCTCCACTTGGTATTATTTCACCAAGCCTCGAACTTCCTAATAAAGTAACAGCAAGTAGACCATGTGTCGGACAGTGATGTAGAACGAACATTTTAGCTGTATGCTAATTTAATCGATGTCCACAAACTCCTGCCTCTTTTCCCACATACATCAGTAAAATTTTGATATCCTTTAATCCATTTTTTCCTCACTGACTATTTATTGTATAAATACACTTGTCACTTAATTCTTGTGCTGTTGAAATGTATTTTAAGTGTTGAATGTCTGTCTTCCCTTGCCAGTTGCCCAGTTACTTACCACTATATGGTGTTCGTGAGGCAGATGGCTTGGTAGGTACTAAGGTCCCATTTCCTTGTTGCTGCATGGAGCTGTGAATTTTCTCATTGTTTTTCAAAATCTGCTTGAATTTTCAGTCTTAAAATTGGAAAAAAATATTTTTCTTTCTTTTTGCTTTTTCCTTATCATTCTATTATTAGTATTTTTTTATTTGAATTACAAACCTTTCTCAATTTTCTGCAAGTCCATAAGTGATTGCTTATAGATCTTCTTTAATTATATCAAACCATCTTGAATGACAGACTGTATTGAATTCTTTGTTTTCTTTTTATAAAATGAGCATTTGATTTCTCTCTAAAAATTTGAAGAAAGTTGAAGTCTTTTAAAGATTATTGTTTCTGGTGTATATTGTCCATTATTGTTTCTTATCCAGTAGAGTTTTTTGAATATTAATTCACATAAAATATTCTCTCTTGGATTAATCTTTCTTTAGTCCATTTATAGTTTGCAGACTTCATTGTAAAATTGGATCAAATATATTGTTTGAAAAATTGTTAGGTGGTTATTATTTTTTCATCATTCAGATTTCTAATCATTCATGAAAGTGTCAAATTTTGCCAGTATTTATGTTTTAAGTTATCATAATTTTATGAGTAGTATTGGGTGGTTTTTTGAATTATCATCATATATTTCTTTATAATGCTGGTTTGTTCTCCCTCTGTCTTTGTTTTGTAATATATGTGGGCTTATATGCAATCATAATTTGGAAGGATTTTATGATTTATTCAAACATATTTATTTACCTTCATTATTTTAGTAATTAAACTTTTTATTTTTTTTTCATGTCAATTTAAAGTGAATCACATTTCAAAATGGCAATCATATGTTAGTTTGAAAAAGCACAGTATGTATTTGGAAAACCACTGTAATATTCATAGTGAATTATTATTCTCTCTTTGTTGGATGTATTTTTCAGTTGAGATTTATTAGTATTGAGTTTCGTTTACTTAGATGCCTTAGACGCCTTCAAAGATAGAAGTAGATTATAGTAAATTGGAACTCTCTCATTTTAATAGTTCATGATTATTGCTTTCTTGGATGCTTGGTGTACAGATATTGCCATTCAGAACATTGAATGACACTCTCTTTATTGTCTTCCATTTTGCTTATGCTAGAAGATATAATAGATTTTCTTTATGGTATTCAGTGTTTTCCTTTCACCCATTAATTTAATTTATTTTAACTGATAAGTGTAATTTTTGCACTTTTAAATGTTGTTGCACCTTTAAATTACCTTTGTTAAATAAGCAAGAATGTTTCAAATGAAATATAAGTATGAGAAGTTAAAAGTTTCTTTTCATTATAATTCATATTCATTTTATATTTTGCAAATGAACCATTTATGCTGCCTGTCCTCTAATTTGATACTTTTTATGTAATGTATATAAATTAATATTGTCATTATAGACATCAGTATATTTTATTTTTATTATACACAATTTCCCTGCATTTGCAAAGAAAGCATTTTTAAGGTGAAAACTAAAACTAAATGTTGTTTCATTCTGAGTAAATGAAAAAATTTTTGAAAATGAATGAATTTCCTTCATAAACAATAATAATTTTATGAGCCCTGAAAATCAATGTTGCAGTTGTAAAATTAAAATTGGTTTTGTCTATTTAATTTTTTTGTAATTTTATTATTGTAATGATGCTTGTCTATTTTAGTATTGTAGCAATGATATCTATACAGTTAAAAGAGCTCATTTAATAAGTGTGCATCTTGCTGTTCATGTTTACCTTACCACAAATTAGACCCTACTGCCAGTATTACTTTTTGATTAAATTGTTCCTAGAATATTCTTTTTGCCTGATATTGACATTAAGTTTTGCTTCACACTCTCAACATTTTGATTAATTTTTATGAATTCCTAATTTTTTGTCAGAGGGTTCAATGTTCCTCTATGGTTGGTACTGGTCATATATGCTTCTCCTTGTGCCTAGTTCACGGAATTTTTGTGCTTTAGCACTAGTGTATCCTCAAAGGACCCTCTTTGGGACCTGTTGTAGAGGCCAATTAGTCTAAAGTTGAGATGATATGGATATTTTAAATCTAAATAGTTGTATTGGAGAAACTATCATGTATTGGGTTAATTTAAATCGGTTGAGAATTTTCCTTTGTTCCATATTTTAAACCCTTATTCTTCATTCTTTAGCCAATTCAAACATCCAATGTCATTGTGAAAATGAAATAATTTAAATATTTTTATTTTTGTAGTAATTTCACTTGATTATCATGGCTGCAGTATTTTGAAAATAAATGATGGTTTAAACAAAATTAATGAGGATTTCTTTTATAGTCTTATAAAGTGTTAATGATCTCTAAGAAGGGAATGCAATCATTTATAACAATGGAGTACATATACATAAGGCTACATATAAAAATTTTCCACCCAGGAATTATCATGAGGAACTCAACTTTTATATATTCTGATAACTATGACCAGATGAAAATAGTGATGATTTGTGAATCCAACCTGACATCTGCTTTGATGTCGGAGATATGGACCACTATATGAAGACAACTGCGAACAGTGCTGGAGATCACGGGTTTGATTTCAGGCTCGTCACCATTTTTATCTGGATGTAATTCACTTATCTTTCTATATGTAGAGACACCGAAGAAATATATGCATTTTTATATATTTATTTATTACATTATTTTATAATTTTTTTAAATTCCGTAATAAGTTAATGTTTCCTATAAGAATTTTTTTAAATTTTACTAAAAGCTTTAGTAATTAAATATTTCACTGTGGCATTCTTATATCAAAAAGTATTCCACACATATGACTATTGTATGACTATAAACTAATGCACAAGGATTTTATGTCATTACAAAAATCAGTATCAACTTTTGATTTGTGTGTTTTTTCTATTGGTACTTTTGTCTTACCTACTTGTTATTCTTTCTGAAAAGTATTTATTTGGTTGGTTCTTTGTATCTATTTGATTAAATAGGTGTTTCATCTTTCATAGTTCAGCAGATTATTTTGTGAACATATTTATTCTAGGTATTTGATATTGGCAAGGGTGAACATATGCCTATTACGGGGCTTGAATTCCATCGTGTTCCTGGATCTGATACATATTTTGTGTTGGTCACTACAGCCCAAAGATTGTATCAGTTTTTAGGTAGTGTGGGAAATGTTGAAGAGAAGCCTTTACTGCAACAGGTTTTCAATAATTATCTTACAATGCCTGGTAAGTTCTTCATATGACTTCAATAATTTATTTACTAATATAAGGACAGTTATCATTTTTCTTATAAAATTGAAATTCTTCATGTATACTTTCATGACATTATATGAACTTGAAACTTTTGTTTTTTGTGTTATGAATTCTGTGCAATTTTTCTGACCTTTTTTATTTCTTCTTACATGATGTAGAATATGGTGGAAAGGAATAAGTCTTGTCCATAACTAACCTACTGTTTGCACCATTCTTATGTTGAAATCGTCTTGGGTGTTAATCAATTTTTCTTTTGTTTATATTCACAGAAGCATATCAAGATATTCCTAGTAATTTGAAATACTCTCACTTAGAGTTTAGTTATCAGGGCCCTCGGGGACCTCCAAAAACATTTGCATGGCTTACTGAACCAGGAATTTTCTATTGTAAGGTATGCTGAGTGTTCTTTTTCATCGTTTTGTGATATATCCAGCAAACTTTTTGGAATCCAATTAAGAAATTTAATTATTCTAGGTAGAAGTAGGATTACATTGGAAATCATTATATTGAGTATTTTAATCATACATAAATCTCTTAAATTGAGGTTAACCACATTGCCAGGTAACTTGTTATATTTAATGTAAATTTTAAGAGATTTGTGTGTGTTTGTGAACCTCCAGACATGGAATGTATCCACTTCCTACAGGAGTTGGCTTATATGGGGACAGTATCTCGAATAAGATCAGGTCTGAGGTTCGTGGGTCATCCCAAGTTAAATGACAAAGGTAGACGGTCGGAGGGCAAATGGGATTACATAGTGGAAGTACATGGGTGTGTAAGCTGGAAGTTCCAGGTTCAATTACTGGTCCTGTCTCCCATTTTCATTCAATAGTTTTAGTATATTAAAGTTTTGAAAACATTAATTTAGTTCTTTGTTGTATGTTGAGGGATTAATTTCATGCTTCATTTGTAATTTTTTTCCCCTTACAGGTCATTCCAAATCGTGCATTGAGTGGTGATACAGTACTTACTGATAGTCAGTTATTACGATATCCTGATGCAAATAGTGGAGCCCCCATGGCTTTCGTTTTGACTAATTTTCATGCACTTTTACTCTATCCTGATCATGTTGTGGGAGTATCTTTGTTGAATCAAGAGCCAATTTTTGAGGACTTATATAGTGAGGTGATTAATACATAATATAGATTTTCTTAATGGAGATATTTAATGTCCATTTTTTAATGTAACATTGTTGTTGTTTGTTGTTTTCTGGGCATATTTTTATCTTGTATTTTATTTACTAAATTCTTCATATTAAATTTTTCATTTGGTCATAAAGTCGTGTTATAAGTTTTGACAAAGTAATCAAATATGATTATTTCTGAAGAATTTCAATTAATATTTCAGACTTATGGAAAGTTAGTAAGCATAACGAAAGATCCTGTGAAGAGCACTATATGGGCATTTACTGAGAAAGCAGTCTTCCGATACAAAGTTACTCGTGAGGAACGCAATGTATGGCAGGTATGAAATAATGATTTTCTTAAGTGAGGAAGAAACCTATTGTATCTTACTCTTATTATATGAGCAATATTTGTAAGATTAAATTGGTTATCTCACAAATTTATGGTGGGATTTTGCAGAGACTTAATATATAGAAGGTTTTGAATATCAGGAATCTAATGGCATAAGTGTCAATCTTGTGAAAAATTCATTTTACAAAATTATTATGCAGATAATAATTGTAAGTTTAAATCAGCTTTTATCTGTGAATGAAACACAGTTCCTTCCCTTCTATCTGAGATACATACGCTAGGCGCTCACCTACAGATCATGACAATCGACTGTTCTGTGGAATGATTTATGCTGAAGCATTGTTCAACACTCGCTACCGATGACTATGAAATGATAAGTGACACATTTCCGAGTAGTGTGAGTACCACTCAGTGATACCTGGACAGTCATCGGTATCGGTAAATAAATAAATAATAATTAATCAGTAAAATAATTGATAAATCAGTAAAATAATTGATAAATCAGTAAAATAAGAATTCTTTCATTAAAAATTTAATGAAAATATCGACTAAATGAGAGCATTGCTAAGTCCCCTGGAAAAATAATTCTAAAAGTTAAAAAAAAATATAACAATTCTTGTTTTTTAATATACTTTTATATAAATTTAATTCAATTAACATATTTAATTAACTTATCAAATTAATTATGAAAAAGAGTCTATAAATTCATTTATTAAAAATGTACTGAAAATTACTTTTATAATGAATTAATCCAAGCATTGCTCAGTCCCCTGATATTGTGTAATTATCACAGAAAAACATGTTCTTATAAATAGTAATTTCAAGGGTCATTGCAAAACAGAATAACATATTAAGTATCAAACTAATTCAGGACAACCTTTATGTCTATCTTAATTCTGTTATTCAGTACTCGCACCCAGTATGCATGTTCTAGTGAACTAGTTGCCTTAGAGCTTCATCATATTTGAGTAGTTGCGTGAACATAGGATGTTTTTCTTAGCTGAACCATCAGTCATAACCGTATATTCAAGCATCTTTATTTAAAGTGCTTGAAAAAGTCTCGTGCCTCAAAAAATTCTATAAAACCCAAAGAAGAATTTTTTGTATTTCAAAAGTAATTTAAAGAATTAATTATTTCACAGAATACTTAATATATTTAGTTTGTTTTGATATAAAGTTTAGCAATTGAATAATATTTATGTATGAATTAATGTAGTTTTGTTAGTTTCCACTCTATTTAGTAAATGTTTTAGATTTACATGGAAAAAGGAGAATTTGAATTGGCTAAGGAATATTGTCAGGACAATGCAGCTCATCGTGACCAAGTTCTTGTACGACAAGCTGGAGTATTCTTCAAAGAGAAACAGTTAGTGAGGATTTAATTATCATATATATTTGGTGGATATTTTGATTTAAGTTCCTTTGTTATGTACAGGCTTATTCTTATCTGAAACGATGTAAACATTTGTATATTTGCATTTTTGCATTCAGTTTTTGAGGTGTGTAAGTTTATAAGTAAACTCAAATGCCTTCATACTAATATACAATTACTAGAATATATTGTTCATTGTACCTTTCCCTTGGAATTTCATGCTTTTATTACTACTTATTGTTCTATAAAATAGTCATTCAGGTTTGTTTAACTAACTTTGATGAATTTTCATTTCCTCTGGAAGGTATGAACAAAGTGCTATACATTACGCAGAGACTCATTGCTCATTTGAAGAAGTTGCATTAAAATTCCTACAAGTTCGTGAGGTAGAAGCATTAAAAACATTCCTTAAAAAGGTAATTATTTTCTACTATAATTTTCTGTCATATTTCTTTCCATGTCTTTTGTTTTCATCTCTAATTAATTTCTTTCAAATCTGCTACATAATATTTGTTGTTTGTGTGGAAATAATTTGAATATTTGTTTTATGACCAATGGAAAATTAACAATATTACTCACAAAAAATGACACTTGTGTCATAATATTCCTTGTACCATTCTGTATGTTTGGTTTTTGAAAACTTTATTTATAGTACTGTTGGTAACAGAACATGGAGAGTGCCAGATTTTAAAAATATTTTGTGTCAAAATATAAATTTCTATATCAAATTTCTATGTAATGTTTTGTTGTAACCAAATTGTGCTACATTGCCAGTGGACACAACATAAGGTGATGTTGTCTCTGCCAACCAATCTCTCAGCCACTCTTATCTCTCTGGCCGCTTCCTCATAGTCTACAGCATAACCAGAATAACAGCAATGCTGTTGAGAACTGCAATTGAGTGAATTAATCTGTTTGGTTGTGCATCTTCTTTTACTTCTGCTTTGGAGTTGACCTACATTCCACCAATAATAGTATTCTTCTATGGAAATTTTTAAATTTCAGATTTTTATTTTCATTAAAACAATTTTTTTTCAGATTTTTTGAGCTGAATATTGCAAAAGTCTAATTTTAATTTGTTAGTGTTATAAAGTGTTAGAACAATTACAATTTAGAAATGAACTATATTTAATAATAACAGTGATTTATCAGAACATGCATTTTAGTAAATGCCATGTGTTGGTTTTTATTACTTACTGTTGTTTTTTGTAGAAATTGGAAGGTTTAAGATCTCAAGACAAGACTCAAATTACTATGTTGGTAATGTGGGTGCTTGAACTCTACCTCAATCAATTGGGAGAGCTGCGGGATTCTGGAGAGAACCTGTCTCCCTGCTACAAGGAATTGCAACATCAGCTGTCCAACTTTTTAGAGAGACCCTCAGTCCTAGTAGGTGAATTCTTTAATTGTATGTAAATGAGAACTGTATTAGTCCTTGGTATTTGAAGGATCATCCAAAAATAATATATAATATGATTACTTCAACTTTAATGACTCTACAAGTATATTCAGTTGTTGTTCTTTTTGGAGTGAATAAATCTCATCTCATTTGTTTTTATCGGTGATAATTTTGGCCAACAATGATATAAGTTTGGAAACATTATGTATGGAATTAAAAAACAGCTTCAATCAACAAAATATTTTAAAATACTATCTGGGAACATTGAAATTTGTTAGGAAACATCTTGGCTTCCTTCAGCCATGACCCTTGAGAGAACCCTCATTCTCAACCCACACTCACTTCCTGTCTGGCCCACTCATGTACATCTTGGGTATGAACATTCTACTACCGAGGTCTCACAACTTTTTAACTTGAGAACTCTTAGCAGTGCGGGTCAGCACCTTTATCACCGAGGTACCACCACTTCCATCTTACTAGAACATTTAGTAAATTATTAGATATGTATTTATAACATTATTATATAGACATACCTGTATGACAACTTTAATGTTTACTAAAAAGTTACCTAACAAAATAGATATCTTAAAAAAAAATATATTAAATTATTGAAAATGGAATAAATTTATTATTAAACAAAATTCAGTCAATACAGGTTATTTTACACTTCATTCTTTGACTTATTTTGTGGATATGAGATGCTTGAAGTTGCTTTATACCAACAATATCTAATCACTTTGGGTCAAAATTTGCTACCTCTGTCACCAGAATAGTGGGTTGATAGAAAACACTTGAGGCTGGACCTCGTAAAACATAATTTTGAGACTCCTACTCTCATATGCTATTATGATTTATACTTGATACATGTGATTGGGATAGTAGTGAGTGCTTGTTGCTTATCTCTCAGGTGTCATGACATATGAAATCTAATGAAAGTTGGTACATGTTAAGTTGCCTACAGAAGTAGCTTATATGGAGCTTAAGTTGCAGACTGACCCATTAAAAGGTAAAGTTCATTTATTGCTATTTTAGGATCTTGGAGTCTTATTGTGTGGTTAATTGCTTGGCTTAATTACCCAACAAACATTATTTTTCACTTTCCATGGAATAATGACAAAATACTCTTCATCCATCAAGTAATTATTATGATAACATATTATGTTTTGTGACTGCCCCCAAAAATAAAGCAGAAATATTTGTGTTGTTATAACAATGTGTGTGAATTGTGTGGTCAACAAGTACCTTAGAGCAAATCTCAGATGGCCTGACAACTTAGGTGGTTAAAGAACAAGACCTGGCAATACTAGGGATGCGGGTTTGATTCATGCTTGGAGCACTGAATATTTGTTCAAAAATTTACATAATCATTAGCTGATTACCTGGCGTTGCCCGGGATTTTTCTTAGGCTAATCTTCTTGTACTCAGGAAAAAATAAAATCTATCTATATTGTAAGATTACAATACTTTTAGGGGCCCCGAGCTGAGTCTGGCATTGCTCCCACTTACTTGTGCCATGCTCCTTCCTTTCTCTTTTCTGACCTCCCTTGGTCACCTCTTGTTCTTTTCGATCCTGACGCTATGAGGGCTAGGGTATCTTTCATTTTCCTCTTTCCTCTTCTTCTTTTTTTTTAATGTCTGTAGGAAAGTTTTGAGATATGTTGGAATTTGTGTTTTGAGTTGTAATGCAGGAGGGTTTTTAGTGGGTATGGCTGAGTCTTTCGGCGAGTCCCACACGCGGGGAGAGTCATGTTGGCTCTCCCTAGTGCGTAACTGCATTTTCCCTACCTGTACAAGTTTTAAGGGCTCTAATGACCTCGCTGTTGACGAGCCCTAAAGCCCCACAAAAAAANAAAAACAATACTTTTACTTACTGATTTTTATAAACATGTATAACATTTTTCAAATTCATAATAATACAAATTTAAAACAAAACTTCACTGTATACTGTACACCATCTTGTGGGAGCCGCTGGTTGAATTTTCACTTCCGAGGTATGACGCTTAACTATTTGTCAAAATTGCACAAAACAAATAATTCATTAAATTTGATGATGAATAATTTTTTCCTTCTTAAACTATTCTCTTAAATTGAAGTATTTTAACACTTCTACATTTAATAAGCTTTTTTTGATAATTAAGGTTAATTTTTGTAGATAGTCATATGCTGTGGTGGACTTCTTTGTAGAACTCTTTGAGGCAAACAATATTACCATTCATAGCTGTCATCTCTCTCTAACCATTTAGGCAGCATAAGCAAATATAACTCTNATTTATTGTCAAAAATCATTTCCATCTTTCTTATACATTTAAAAGATAAAAGTTAGGCTATGTTCATCCTGGACATCTAAACTATCTCCTTGTCAAATTTCATCACTTTTGGTTCAGTGGTTTAGTTATGATCAGGTAGCAGACAGAAAGACATACTTTCATGTTATGTATTTATTATAAATTAGTATGGATGATTCCTTCATTGAAGTATTTCCAATGAAACAAGACACATAGTTGTATAAATATTTTGAGTTCAATTCTTTAGAAATGAGTCTGGGATATTACATTACAGATAAATCTGAATTCTATGCATTGCGAAACCGAAGGTTATTGCTGCTATTTTTTAAATGTATAAAGACAATCAAAGTACAAAAATTAAAATTTCCTTTTAATATGTATTTCTGAAAATGTAGTTGTATTAAGAAATTTATGAAATTAGAATTGTTAAATTTTGAATACTTGTGAGTAAGAATGAAGCAAAATAAATTAAAAGTAATAACTTGAATTAAAGTTAGGCAATCTCTTTTAAGTCAATGAAACCTCTGTGTTTTAGATCACTTTTTCATCTAAGTTGTGTTGGTAATGTTATGTGATGTATTTGATTACAGGAATGTGTGCGCAACAATCGAAGTACAATTTATGAGTTGATGGCTAGTCATGGAGATAAAGAAAATCTCATTCGTTTGACTGTTTTAAACAAGGATTATGAAAAAGTCATTCGACAACATCTCTATAAAAACAACTATCTGGACGGTAGGAAGAAAATTTATAAAATATCCAATTTTTGTCTCATTGAAAAAATATTCAGAAAGAAATCTTATCTCGAAACAGCAGTGTAAAAGAAGTTAAAAAACAAAAACTGTTTGAGTTAATCTTAACTGAAAACCTTTTATTTTCTTGAAGTCAAATATTGTCATTCTCAATTTTATGTGTTTTCTAAATTTTTAGCCTAATGTTTACTTTTATTTTAGTGTATTTCTTAATTTTCTTCATTTTGTTTGTGGCTTGTCTTAATAATATTCTAAAGGAAGTTTATACAGGAGAGTTTTGATGATATAATGAATCCAAAACACTTCTCTTCACATGATATAATTTAAATTGATCATTTAGTTTAAAATACATTATACTTCATTAAACATTTTAGTGAAGTATTATGTAATTTATTAAATGGGCAATTCGACATTAAGTTGGCCCACATTGTATCGGTTGGTCTGAAAAACGTGTTTAAAATAATTTCATTGAATTCTTTTTTTTATTGGGGGTTTAAGGGCTCGCCAACATCTGGGTCATTAGAACCCTTAATTGGATTCTATGCCTAAAAGTAATACTCATTCAAATTTTCAAAATGCCATTTGCAGTTTTTCATGACAATTTTCCTGTATATCATTGTTTTTTTAAAATCCTCATCACTTCTAATGTAAATTTCTCTTTCAATGATTTCCAAATACATTTATTTCACTGGAAATTTTATGAGTAGTCCAAATATGTGTAAAACATTTTCATGACGTATTTTGCTTGGATATTAAAGAATCTAAGACAAAATGTTTTTTTATGTATGTCTGGTGGTTTGAATATCTTTGAAAATATTGCACTAACTTATGAAAAGTACAGCTGAAAATTCTTTTGCCATCTCAGCGTGTTACTTTACTTAACCATAACTTTAACTTTACTTTTTGTATTCTATTATTTGTTGTTGGCATAATATTTTCTTACTTTCAGCTCTAGAAGTTCTTCGCACACATGGTCGCAAAGAATTATTTTATCAGTTTTCTCCCACATTGATGCAAACTATTCCTCGACAAACTGTGCAAGCTCTCATTGCTCAGGGACGTCAGCTTAATCCGGCCAAATTGTTACCTGCTCTCGTGACTTGTGAGCCTCAGCAAGTAAGAAAGTGTATTTTGGATAGCTTAGGTTTGATTTAACAAACTGTGTAGAGTATTAAATGATTTTAAATGTTTAAAACGTTTAAACATTTTAAATGATTAAAGAAATTTAAGTTGATAACTAAATCATGTATTATTTTTATGCAGAATACTTGAATTTGAATTGTTGGTGTTAAATTATAAAATTATTAATAATAAATAAATGTGAAAAAACTGTAAGAAAAATGTTACCCAATCAGTAATGTATTAATATGTTAATGTGTTAACACAGGCAAATGAAGCTGTAAGATACCTGGAATTCTGTGTTCAACAGTTGGGATGTCGGCAGCAAGCAGTACATAACTATTTGTTAAGTTTATATGCACGCTTGCAACCTGAGCAGCTTATGAGTTACCTTGTTTCTCAAGGTAAACATAAGAAATAAAATATCAATTTTAGATGTAATAGTAATATATAATCTAATAGTGAATAGTGTTGATGGTATTCAAATCCCCACCAGCTGATGTTACTACTGCTCCTAAATTATTTATTTAATTTTCAGTATCCAGCATAAAAGCAAAATATCAATAACTTTGTTATAGTTATTGAGCCATATGTAACGACAGTTAAGAAAATCAGTTCTTAAATGAATTAACAATTTGTTCCAAAATGTTTGTTCATTTAGGAACTGCCTTAGCATTTTTGTGGGAAGAGTATGATTTAGTTATTTATCTTCTCTGTAGCTGTGGATTTGAATATGCCTTATCAGTTATGTAGATGTGTCATATACTGACATGTCTACATCTACTAGACACATTTGATCAACCATTTGTAAGAATTTGTAAATTTTTGATACATCATTTACTTTGCCAGAATCCATATTTTTAATGTCTATTTCCAAATTATCCCACAAAATGCACTATGTTTATTGAATTGATTGCTGTGTAATGATTTATAGAAATGTATCTTATTTTTACTCTAAATACTAGAAGTTCTCTATGTAGAGAAAACAATTGTCATTTTGGAATAAGCTTCAAGCCTTTTGGTCTGGTCTCTTGAGTGTCTGACTATTTACTTCTTAAGCATTTTTCCAAATTCAAATGAGATTTTTCTTTATTTACTTCTCAAGCATTTTTTGTAAAGAAAAATCTAATTCGAATTTTGAAAAAATTGTTCGGTTGTTTACAGTGACTAACCCTGAAAAAAATGGGTGCCCAATTTTAAAGTACTTTTAAGTTTCTGTGCTGGTTCCAAACATGTTTGAAGTAAAAAAAAAAAAATTATCCTAATCTATTTCAAAAAATTTCTTGGTGGTGCATGTAGGTCCTAGGTCCATGGCAGAGCGTCTAGCATACTCCTTTGTTGATGCTGGTTCAAACCTGTCTTATCCAAATAGGATTCACGGTGGTGGATGAAGCGTGGTTTGCGGCATGTTTTCTCGGGCTACTCTTGTTTCCTCTGCATTTCATTCCACCTCAACACTCACTCATCATCATTCACCCCAGGGAAGCACAATAGTTCAATCACTGGTCGCTGTGTGTTGGACATACATTGCCCTCCCTAAGGACCATTCCACGTCAAATGAACACAGTTTTGATAGATTTTTTACATGACCATCTCAGATTTTGATAAGATTTTGGAGGGAAGTAGCTATCATATAGATTAAAAAAGTACCCAGTATTGTTGTAAAATTTTGACCCATTTTGAAGTTACAACAATATAAAGTTTAAACAAAATGCCCCATTAAAACGTGTGTCTGACTATGTATACATTGCATTATCATACTGGAGCAATATTTAACATAATAATAGTGTGTAGACAGAATTAAATGAAAAAGTAAAAGTTGTAAAGATCATTAAATAAGCTGTAAAATGACTTGTCTACCAGCTCTCTGTCTTAATTAAGAGAGCTTCCAGATCAATTCAAAAGTTTAGTGTAGAGCCATTTTGTTTAAACTTTACATTGTTGAAACTTCCAAACGAGTTGAAATTTTACAACAATACTTGGTACTTTTCTTAATCTATATGATGGCTACCTCCCTACAAAATTTTGTCAAAATCTGAGATGGTGAGATTTAGACCTTGTGTTGATTTGACATGGAATGACCCCTAACTAAAACTAACTGTAGGTCCACCCTAGGAAATGAATTTGTCAAATTTTGAAGCTGTATATCTTTTCATAGACTTCCTGCTCACTGCGACTTCTTCTGATAAATGCTTAAAAGTTAATTTAAAAAATTGAGATAAAAAAAAAATGTTTAAGTTCTTTATCTACTTCTGTAGAATGTGTACACAAAATCTTCTGTAAAACTTGTATCCAAAATCTTCTGTAGAACTTGTACACAAAATATTACAGCTTTTGGCCTTTCCATTTTTGCACTATGTGGCAAAAACACAGACTCCTGAAAGAATATCTCAAACAGGATGTAATAAATGTACAACAGGGATGGACAAAACTTGAAACAAAAAGTTCTATTTGGAATATATACAGAAGATCACAGAAATACACCGTAGTACTAGATAATAGATCTGCGCATGTTTCCCAGAGGCAGGGACAGGAAATGCCACAATGGCAGCAAAATTGTGTTGTGTCTAGATAAATGAGCACAAATAGATGAGGACCTTGTTTTGCATTAGCAATCGATACAAGGTAACTAGAAAGAAAAAAGACCTCAAATGTCAAAAATATAAGACCGAAAAAAAGACACACAAACCTTCTGTTTTATGTATGTGTAATGATTATACAACTTTATTTTCTGTAGGACAAGAAGCTAGTGTTTGTTACGATGTTCACTACGCCCTTCGCCTTTGTCGAGAGTTAGGACTAACTGAGGCTTGTGTAAGACTGTCTGCCTTGCTAGGCCTGTGGGAGGCAGCAGTAGAGTTGGCTTTACCTGACAATGTTGAGTTAGCCAAACGCACAGCTCAACTAACTCCTCCTGATGATGTGGAGCTACGAAGGAAATTATGGTTACGAATTGGTAAGTTTTCATTTGCCACTCATTGCAAATTTAATTTTTGTGTCTATTGTAATCTGTATCCACTATTATATTTTAATAACAGTATCAAAATATTTGAATTGCTAGGAAATTGCGAATACACTAACTTTGTGATGCATACTGTTTATAATTGTATAATAATCAAAAGTTTATTTTATTCTACTCAGTCAGCATTAAAAAATTGAACCTTGCTATTCATGATTAGTAGAACAAAGCAGGCAGAAAAGACAATGTGGTAGTATTGAAAAGCAGCTTTAACTGCTAGAGTAAGACTATAGAAGACTAAATATGCCCTAGGGTCTCTCAATACATTGAAGCATGAGTAAACATTTCCTGACCTAACTAGGAATTTAGTGTTCTACTCTCTTGGGCAAGCTTCAGTGTATCTATGTTGTACACTGAAATACTAATTGCTATTTGACTTGTTTGAATTATTCACACCGCATTAAATTTCTGGAAACTTCTTTTTGAAAAGATATCTTTCATTAATAGTTTTTTTATGAAACAGTAATAGTAATTTTTATGAAACAGCTCAATTTTATTATTTTGATAAATTATAGAACATAACTATAGATCAATTAAGTTCATTTCTTTCCATTTCATTGAGTGTTTTTAATCCATCTTTTAATACTTTTGCCTTCTAGAGCTTTTCTGTAGAAAGAATGTCAATTGCATTAAACGATCCTCAACTTATTTCTGCAGCACGTCATGTGGTGGCTGAACGTGGCGATGTAGCACGTGCTCTCCGCTTCTTGCGTGAGAGTGAGCTCCTGAAGATTGAGGATGTGCTACCTTTCTTCCCTGACTTCACCACCATTGACCACTTCCGTGACGCTGTTTGTAGCTCCTTACAGGTATACTTACAATCTTGGGGATAAAATTAATTGATTGATATTCTTGTAATTTAAATATTTTGGGTATAAAGTGGTAATCATTTTGGAACTGTCCCAAGATGATCCAAAGAATCCCTTATCTTGAAAATTACTCCTATGAAATTATTTATGCGTGAGTGTTAGTTTTTTTATTGTTGTTATAAAAATTAAATTCTGCTGTGCTCAGTTTCCAGAAGCACAAATTTGGGGAAGATATAGTTATGTTGGAATGGAGGCATATTTTTTTAAATTTTACTTTGATTGGATTCACTCTCCTTCCTACTTTCTGATTTTCTCTGTGGTTATCGTTGCACTCCATTATTGACTCCACCTCAAACAAAAGCTTGGTAATTCACATTTCTATGATTTCAATTATGGCTTCTCTCTCTAAGAAATTTACACGTGTCTTAAAATTGGACTTGCATTTGGTCAAAGTTTTAAATTCTAAATTGAATTTTCTTCATGCATTGAATCAGTTTTCACTCAAATAGTTTTGTTGATGACTAGAATCAAAATGAGTCGCAGAACTATCATAAACCATGTGGTAAATCATGGTGAGTTTTCTTTCTCTTATGCAGAAAATCAAGTGTTTTAAATGTTGGACAGCCAATCGTAATAACTACCCCCCTCTCCACCAATTAATAAATAAAGATTTGAATGAAAAGCAGAGATAAAATTTTACAAATGTGAATTATGTCTCGGGGTAAAACTTCATGCCTTATAGGCTCTCAAAAATTATAATCATTTGTGTACATAACAAACCTGCGTGTTTTGATTACATGTTTGCTTTTAATTTGTTAGTGAATAATGCTGTTGCTCTTCTTTAGAAGTTTTTTGTTCCAATATTCAATTAAGCCAATTCAAAATAAAATTCTGATTTTGCAAATTTAATATTTTATTATTATGGCTCTCCCATATAACTCGACATTGTCATGAAAGAAACTCTCATTTTTCCTCAGGAATACAACCAACACATACAAGACTTGAAAGAAGAGATGGAGGACGCCACAAAGTCAGCTGAAGAAATAAGACAGCAAATTCAGAATTTTCGTAACAGGTATTATTTTGTTATCTATTTTAAAATATATAATATTGTACAATGGTACAAATGATGGTGTGTATCATTCTGCAAACATTCTCATGAAAAATTAGTGCTTCAATTTGCAAACATTCTCATGAAAAATTTGTAAATTCCCTCGTATCTACTATGGTACATAAAGTATTTTGTTTCTGCATATAGAATGTACCACCACTTCAAGTACATACAGTAAAATCTTGATTATTCAAAGTCCTTTAATTTCAAAATTCTCAATAATTTGAATATTTTATTAGGTTCCTTCACTTTTCTAAACAATATCATGTTAAATAAAACTTTCTATTTTAAAATTATTTCAATTGTGTCATGGTCTTAGTTGAGTTAAAAAAACAAACTATTGTATTAATTTTAGTGTATGTGGCACACTACACATCAGTTTTTTCCCCCTTTATTCACTATTTTATCTTCAGTTTACAAGAGAGAATAAAAGGCTTATTATAAAATAGTTGGTATCAGCTAGACTTGAAAATAGTATTAACGTAAGGAATCAACTTGAAAACAGTATTAATGAATTCCTATCCATCTATATTTCCATTGTTGTAAAATAGTATTGCCAAATTTGATTATATATAAAAATATGTGTTATAAGTGTTTTTTCTTCCCGAACCTCTACAAGTAATCAGAGGATCTTAATGTTATCACTAGCAACAAAAACAAATTCTTGAGCTGTAGAGTATATTAACTGTGAGTTGTGTGTAGATGTGGCGCTGTTGGTGCTCGTGACTTGTGTGATGCTTGTGGCCAGCAACTGCTCCTGCGAGCCTTCTACCTCTTCCCCTGCGGCCACCGCCTACATGCTGACTGCCTTCAGGCAGACCTAACACCACTTCTAGAAGCAGGAGAACGTGCACGACTAGGGGACCTGCAGGTGAGCAACATGTCCATAGTGCAATGTGTGTTTTGGGAAGAAGTTCATTCTCTTGCTTGAGAGGTGCTTGAGGTTTTCTGAATGAGAACTGGTAATGGAGGATGAACAAATGATAAAATTTGTTACTTGTTTACCTTCGGTGCATTGTTTACTGTGCAAAGCTTTAAGCTATCTCAAAAAAATCAAGGTATTTATGTAACCTTATTGATACAACTTTTTTGCATAGTTTATTCTGCTGTCATTTTTGGGTACTATCTTTTTCAAAACAAATTTACTTTATCTATTAAGTGATAATGGACATTTATCAGTAATAACTATTAGATTGACTTAATAACAATGGTTACCTGTTATTAAGCACATAGATTCTGTGTATGTTTGAGGTCTGTCAGTGTCAATGAAAAGAATATTGAAAGAACACCCATTTCAGCTCTCAAACTAACATGCCAAATTGTTGTAATAATAAAAAGTGGTGAACAATATTGTGATGGACGATTGATGATGGTAGAATTTGACTCTCATCCAAAATGGAAACCAAACTGGTAAAGGTCATACTCAAATGACTGAATGGTGTCACCGTGCTGACAGTGGCACACAATTCTGTCACGAAACTGGGATCATCTTCGATACAACTTAGTTAGACTATCAATGCTTACTTTAAACTACGATTTCAATTTTTCTAAGACTAATGGAAATAATGCAGCGGCATGAAAATTAGAAGTAGATCCGAAGTCTGTGTGGACCTGGCGATTCCAAGAGGTGAAGTTAAACTGCACCAGTCAGCTTTTCATTTTTAAGTCCTTATGATTCTACTCATCAAAGCCAACCATTTCACTTGGAATTTTAATATAATTCTACTCACTGAAGCCAACCATTTCACTTGGAATTTTAAATCAGCATTTCCCATCAGAAAGACTTTGATTTTACTCCATTTCATTTTTCCTAAAATGAGTTGGGGACTATATTCGGGTAAATATGTAAGTTTGTAAAAATAGGAGGTAGATGTCACCAATAAAACACTTAATTTGCTTTTAAAGCAATGTGCTTAATATCTCTCTGTGCTTTAGTACTGTCATGTCTATAAAATGCCAAAGTTTTAAGTGTCAAGTTTTATTTTGTGTGTAGTTTTTTCGACCAATCTATATTTATAACTAAATACAAATTAATTGCTCTTCAGTTTTGAGGTTGTAGAATAGGTTACCTGAATAGTAACAAAAATTAAATAATATTTTTGTTGGTGAAATGACTAGTTAATTGTTCATTTATTTTATGTCATGAATTAAGTGTTGTTTTTTTTTTCAGGTCAATTGATAAACCATTTATTGATGATGAAGATTATGACAGAGTTATGAAAAATTGGGAGTAATTGAGTAGTTGATAGGAAACTTTGTGATTTCTAAAATAAGAAATTTATTATTAATTTTGTGTAAATAAATGTATAATACAGAGTTATTAAATGAATAATATTTGCATCTGTGATATTGGAAAAAAATATTTTTTCATGCATGATTTTATAAGTTATATTTACAAAAACTGTTTTATTCAAAAGAATATATTAAAACATGTTTTTTACATACTTCTTCACTAAAGCTCTTCATACCCTTTCGATTGTGAATCTTTCATGGGTTCTCACACCTTCATCAACCAAGCACAACTAAATTCTGTAGACAACTCGGAAGTGATTGTGTGTACCTCCTTATGAATTTTTTCCATCATTTTAAATTTTTGGAAGTTAATCCTTCTCAAAAGTGGAGATTAATTTGTTGGCGGATCAATCCGTTGTACTGACAGTTGTTTCATTTGTAAGTTTTTTACAATAAGTTAATAATGTATTGTCATAAAAGCCGTGAAAAACTGCATTTGTTTTTGTTTGTGGAAATTCCATCTTAATGTCATATATCTATTCATTATGTGAAGAAGTTTGTAAAACCATTTTAATTTATTATTTATGAATATGTGTGGAATTCCTCATGAATGATTTTTCAGTTTGTATAATTAATCAAATTTCTAGATAGATAAATACCAAAAGGCAGTTTTGACTGCATATTATAATTTTATCTTTTTAATTTTTATTAAATTTGTATTCTTTAATTTAATTCTTTTTATTATTTCTCAAGTTATTTATGAAACACTTCTCGTGGGACACATTCTGGTATTTCTTTCATCCTCAACTAATGTTGTCAAGATTGGTCTTATCCAAATCCTCTGGTAGTAAGCAGGAAGATAAGTTTTGTAATTTAATTATTTTTGAGAATCAAACCTAGATTTGAAAATTCTCCAATGTTTTCCAGTAAAACCAGTCCATTACCTCTTGTACGTTTATCCCATGAAAGTGCCTCTACAATTGGTTTTCAAGTTAGTCCTCTTTTAATGCAAGTAGAATGTCTTCTTTTAACCTTCGTGAAGTTGCTATTCGGCATACACCTTGTTGCAATCTTAATGTTGATTCTATAGATGCCAGAGTTTTTCATAATAATTGACCTTAATGAATGACTTTAAGTTAAATTTATCTTGGGATGTTGGAGGAACAATTACCATATTTACCTGAATATAGTCTCTCCTTGCAACAACTATATTTGGTGTTTAGAAAGGGAAAGCTGCTCATCTAATGTTTCAGTGTGAAGATGAGGTAGCAAACATAATCTGCATGTGTAACGTATCGCAAAGCCAATAGAAGTAACTTTTATGCCATGAAAACTGTTGACATCATAAGAAATGGTAAACACAATGATGATGGACGATAGAACAATTTAGTTTTTACATCAAATCTGACAATGTTGCCCAGGATTGTCTATGATGCTTTATGATCAATTGTTCATTACTATCATCAAATAATAGTACATTAATGATCAAAATATCAAAATGCTTGATAAAAATCTAGGTCAATGTACAAACCTGATGGGTTTCAAAAACTGATTCCTGAATTTAATAAATGAATTTTAATTTCAATGATCTTAATTTTCAATGCAAGTGAACTGATTGTTGAGTAATAATAAATTTATTGTCAAAAACAGTACAAACTGTGTATGACCACGTGGAGGACAATAAACTAATTTACTCTCCGGAAGCAAGCAAGGGACCATCCCAATAATTCCGATCAAGGGCCCTAAGGCAGAGGCGGATTCAAATTTTTTTTGCATAAGTTCCTAGATAAGATAAAAAGTTAGCTGCAAGTTATAAAACTAATAGAATGTCAATATGTTTGTAATTTTACACAAAAAATTACATGTACAAGTTATTATCAAACTATAGATTATTCTGAGTAGTGTTTAAAAATCATAAGAGTTGAAAAAAAACCCCACTAAATTCACGATTTATTATTACAATAAACATGCCCTTAGACAAAGCCTAGAGAACCTGTCTAATAAATCCGCCTCTACCTGAAGGAAAAACGGAGAAAAACCCGGGCCAGGATGGGGCTACAGAATTTATGTACACAACTGTGCCACTGATAAAAGTTATTTTATTTATTGTATGTCTTTTGGCGAGGTTCAGACCATGAGGCCTGCTCTTCAACCTAACTGGAATTGGGAAGGAGAGATGTTTGGTTACCAGGGAACTTAGGGTACTGAACTGACAAGTCTGGAGTAGATGAGGGAACCCCAGCTGTAAACCTCACCTAGAGCAGAGTTTGAACCCATTTTCTACTGCTTAGAGGGATTGTGGAAGCAAAAACACACTAGACCAACCTGTCGAGATTATGGGAGATAATAGAATGATTCCAGAAATAATCAATAACAATTATAACAAGAAATCATTTTCATATATCATGGTCATGGTCTGTCTTGGGCATTATATGTACTGTGATGCTACCTCAACAAGACTTAAGAAATGGGGATATTTTTTAACACAAACTTTAAACTGCGAGATAAAAGCAAAGACATGTGGAAATAAAGCAGCAGCACAATTTGGAAACAGAATTTAAAGGATGAGTTGAAGTCTTTGGCGATCTAGCAAGGTCAAGAGGCATGTCAAGTTGAACTGCACCAGTTCTGTAAGGGAAAACTTTATCAATTTTGAAATCCTTACGAATATACTCACCAGAACCGACCATTTCATGTTTTGTAAAGCATTTCCCTTAAGAAAGGTTTTGATTTTAATAAATTTCTTTTTCCATTCCTGTTTCACCTCTTAAAAGAAGAGGGCCTTAAACTGTTTTTAATTTATAATTGTAAGTTTACTGAACTTTTATTTGGACCTGTTGTAACAAAGGATGGAGAGAAAAAATAATCCACTGAAAGACTCCCTTTTTATTTAAAAAACAAAAAAAGATACAAGTAGTCTATGTGTCTAATAGGCAAAATTAAATATGATTTACAGATTTCAAATTCCAAAAATACTAAAATTAATTTTTATACCTGGAAAAACTCTAACAAATATTTATCAATCCATGAATTCATGATACAAAACTTATTTCAATAAGTATGTCAAAGTAAAAATAATCAAACCATAAAAATTAGTTTCATCACTAAAAACACAAGTTGTCACCAATATTTACAGTATCAATGTCTCAATGATAAATTAAATCTCATTAATGAGAGATTACAAGCCACCAATCATCTCCTCCATGAATGTTTTATATATACTCATGAACTTTGCAATAAAGGCTTCTAAATGAAAAATTCCTTTGTTGCCTTGATTGAGACGATGTTCATATTCTGCAGCAGCTTCCACTACCTGTTGTTTCAGATGCATATCGCAACTCTTCACTAGTTCTTTAAGAAGACCCTGAAAAAGAAAGTAAAACCAATTTAGTGAAATAATATATCCATTGCAAAGGGAAAAGAAGCATAAACAACCAGGGTGAAAAAAAAATCTTAGATGTGTACAATGCTTCTAAACTTAAAATGAAAAATTTTAGCATCAATGTAGTATTAAGAGAAGTAACAACAAATATTTTACATTTCAATAATACAAATGCATACCAGGAAAATTGTGGCAGGTGGAATACCGTGAATTAACAACTCGTATAATCTTCCTCGCACTTCACTCAATTGACGTGGACTCTGTTCTTGGACCACCATCTTAGCAGTACCTTCAAGGAAAGTTTGCCAGTCAAGAGTAGGTACATTTTGACTAGCTTGCAGAGGCATCCTGAAAAGAAAAATATCTTTATTTTGATTTTTGTTACAATTTTCATATCATGCTTTCACAAGTTATTTTGCATTTCAATACCACAGATGAAAAAGAAAATGTGCTTTTTAAAAGATTTTATCATAATATTGACATCAATTTGTAGAAAAAATTCATTAGGAAAAGAAGACTGCAATGAGATTAATTTGAAATATTCCATACAATGTTACCTGAAATGATATTTTTGAAACTCAAATAGGATTTTCATTACTAAAAATCTACAAGTAATTTGTCTTTACAACCCTTCAATGATCAAAAAATCAAAATAAAATAATAGTAATTAGAAAGTTTAAAAATATTCTCACAGACCTCTTAATTGATATACTCCTTGGCAACCGAAGTTACACAATTAAAATATTACAAAAATTTTAAAACTGACACCCAGCATTTTTACAATTATTTATGGTCTCATAATTTACAACTTACTGTTGAACTTTGCAGGTTTCCAACATGAGTAAAGCTCGGCGTAAATTCCGTTCTGATTTTTCAGAAATCCTTTGGGCTAATTCAGGTGGTAATGTAATTCCTTCCTTCCGGCAAACGTTCTTAACAAAATAAGAAGAAAATTTGATATTCATTGGAGCCAAGAACTATATACTGAAATTCTAGGAATTCATTAACAACTTACCTGCAAAATAGCTACTATTTGGTCTTGGGTAGGTGCAGGAACACGAATACTCAGACAGCGAGAACGAATAGCAGGGATAACACGTGAAGTTGAATTTGCACAAAGAATAATACGACATGAAGCAACATATTTCTCCATAGTACGACGCAGAGCATGTTGAGCATCTTTAGTCAGACGATCCACCTCACTCAACAACACCACTGGCGAAAAAGAAAGAAAGAAAGAAAAACATAAGGAAGGCACAAATGAAAATTCTATAAACAACAACAGATGACTTGCAGATCTTGAAAAAGGACCTATGTTACAAGCGGTCCAATGCAATCTAATCCTAACTATTTTTTTTTGTGTCTGCGAGAGCAGCTACCACCAACTTCACTCTTGAACTGATTTTCCTAAATCTGAATTGCTACCTACTTCACCGACAATTGGCTTTAGACTTGAGGTCAGGAGTCAAATTGAAACTATCATAACCTTAACCGATATTAGAACCGGAGGCAGAGTGAAAAAATAGTGAGGAAAAATTATACTTTATAACTACTGTAAATATCAAGAGAGACAAATGAAACTTATTCTTTCGGAATTGCAATAATATTTTAAATAAGATGCCGTCCAAACTTTCTTCAAACATTGTTCGGACCATATTGTGATATATGTCCCTTGAAAAGGACAATTGACCTACTAAAGGAGAGAACATTAATAAAAGCATTCCCTATAAATTAGGAATGATTAAAGATTATAAAATGTTTAAATACAATTCAAACCTTTGAATTCACGCTGTCCAGCAGCATCAAGTTGATGAGTTTCAGCAACTGTTTTAATAAGCTCTTGAATTACAACTCTGTCATATATGCCAACATCACTAGGGTTCACTTCCAGGTGGTAATTACTATTAAGAGTTGTAATTTCAATTTTCTTATTTGATGGTGTCTAAAACAGGAAATAAATAATTCTAATCATAATTACCA
The DNA here is from genome assembly GCA_002313205.1 of Laupala kohalensis. Taxonomy (NCBI): domain Eukaryota; kingdom Metazoa; phylum Arthropoda; class Insecta; order Orthoptera; family Trigonidiidae; genus Laupala; species Laupala kohalensis. The sequence goes on from NNCF01126131.1 coordinate 560,356, forward strand.
AAAGTACATAAATAAATAAAGTACAAAGAAAACTATATTGTCATCAGAATAATAATGTATGACAAAGAAAAAAAGGTATAAAAAAAAGGTGGGTTGAGAAGGACAAAGTCTTACAGTAAAATTTACACGTTCCATTCTGAGTCTCTCTACTCCAGGACCATACAATTCTCGTAACAAAGATATAATTCTTGTCTTCTTCCCAGCCCCTGAAGGTCCATAAACTAGAAGGTGAGGAAAGTCTCCTTGCTGAACCTAATAATAAAGATAAAAATTTAGTTGGCACTTGTGGATATTTATTATAAATAAATAAATCTGACATCAATTTAGAAAATACTAACCAAATTTTTCAAATGCTCCGCCTGAGTGAGGTGATAATCGAGCTTAGAGAGAGAATTGGGGCGATATTTGTCGACCCACAAACTCATGGTTAGTTGGTTTGTCAATCAAGGTTAGCAAAATCGTAAAACTTTTAGTGTCCCTAAGGCACCGATTCTCCGAATCCACCATTCAATACCAAGCTTTGACCAAGCACGTCAATTCCTGGAAATCAATAATTTAACTTAAACAAATTACTTGACGTGGGTCTCAGAATCTGTAGAAATCTGTTCGCAGTGAAAACAGTTCACTCTGGTAACCTCAGACGATCACCGCGATCACCGCAAACTTCGCGCGTGCTTCGCGCCACTTCGCACCTCTCTCGAGACAAGACTCTCGACTTTTCACAGATCACCCCGAAGATTAATCGATACGTATTCCGAAGCTATCGAAATAACAGAAAACTCTCGCTCGAAAACAGTCGAGACCTGATTACATAAGCTAAAACTGAGCTAAAAGCTACGCGCGCGCTGGGACGGTTGGACCACCCTCGGATTTCCCAAAGTTTTCCATTGTATGAGCCGGCAAGCACTTGCTGCTGTTTCCGAAAAGTCCCCAGAGGAAGATCTTTTGGAGTGTCGGGAGGGTTGTAAAACTTTCTGGGAGACTCATTAACAGTTTATGACTGCGGACACTCGCAAGGACCAGATATTCGCCACTTCGATTGTGTTCAGTGATCAGAATAGAATTTGGAGCAGGTAACACGCAGATCCTAATCCTTTACTCCTTGGAGAGTGAACGGTCCCTCCACCCAACATGGTTCCGGATTTCCTGAACCAGTGCGCGCAGTCTACCTCACTTTTAAAATGTCAGGACGTCCGTCCATCCGACCGTTGATGTCCCAGTGTGCGAGTAGCTTATGGCGCCCAAAATTCGCCTTTCGTCCGTTCCCATTAACTACCATGTTCACGTGAGCTATCTATGTCACCCAGTAGTATCCTACATGCTCTTACAAAATATCTCAGCAGATTCAGCTGAACAAGCAGGATCTCGAAGCCGACTAGCCAACATCTCTGAGTATGGGTGTTCCCAAAATTTATTTATGAGGGGGGCGGGGAGGTTGAGGAATGTGAACATGTCTTCAGTGATGTGTTCGATAGGATATAAATGAATACAATGGGTAAAAACCTAACGAACTGAAGTCTTATATTACCATAATACGCAATCGAAAAGACCCGGATCCATCAAAAACACATGCACCATCCCCTATCCTGACACAAAATAGGTTTAGCGTGTTAGGACATGTCCCATTTCCCCCCTCTACCCACCCCTCCCACTTCTTTCACCCCATCCTATTCCGCACACATACCCGTTATCCCTCCTCCCCGCAAACCCCGCGCTGGTCAGTACAGGCGTCCACAAACACGTAAAATTGTACTGCCCAACACTGTGAAAGACAACACCTCCACGCAAAAATCTAGCGTTCTAATTTTAGCTGATTCCCATGGCCGCCAAATGTTCTCTATTATGCGTGGAATTGTTCCTAGCAATTTCTCTGTATCCGGTCTTTTTAAGCCAAACGCTTGTTTGGCTGAAGTTATCAGAGAACTGGACACCCACACGGAAAAACTCACAGACCGGGACACAGTAATTATTATTGGTGGGCAAAACGATTGAAATTTGGGTGGTCAATTCAACCTTGGTGAACATATGCAAAAACTCAAACAGTTCTCCCAACGCAATAACATAGCGCAATTCTTTCTAGCTTGCCTCCATGCTACAACATGCCACACTTGAACAACGAAATTAAGAACACAAACATCGCTCTAAGACAGCACCTGGCAGACGCAAACACCACATTTGTTTATCTGCAATCCCACCTTTCTGCCAAGGACTTTACCCGGCACGGCCTTCATCTGAGACTGTCTGGGAAACAACGCTTCGCTTATCTTTTAGATACATACCTTACCTCACCTCCACCTACACCAAATCCTCCACTCACCCCTATTGCTACCTCGTCACTTTCTCCATCTCCCCCCACTCCCATCTCTTTTCTTGTCCTTGACCTGTCTCCGCCCCATATCTCACCTCTCCCGTCCAAATCTGTTTCACCGGCCCCAACCCCGACTCCTTCCGGCCCCAAACATGATTAAAACTTGCGATCGAGAGTTCGATGTGTTGCTCGAAGATGACAATTAAATATAAATTCTCCTGAACCATCTAAATTCAATTGCATCCCTCGAGAAAATAAAATAAATATCTTACATCATAATGTTCAGTCGCTTTCCAAAAAAGTAATAGATATCGAAGTTCTTTTACTAGACTATCCATTTGATTTGTTATGCCTAACTGAGCATTGGTTTTCTTATATTGACATAAATACTTTTATTCCAAATTATTCTTTAATTAGTTTTTACTGTCGACAAAATTTCAAAGGTAATCATCCTCACGGCGGTACATGTATCTACGTTAGAAATGACATTTCATCCTCACCACTGTTAGGTTACGAGAAATTCTGTTTGGATGGTATTTTCGAACTCTCTGCAGTTCATTTGATCGATAAAGGCATTGTAGTTTTGTGTATTTACAGATCTCAATCAGATCTTTAAATATTTTTTCTGAATTTCGAAATCGTATTAAAACGTCAACAATTTTTAAAAACGTTATACATCAGAAAACGTGGAATGACGTGTATAAATGTGAAAGGACCAACGATAAATTCAATGTTTGTTTTTTTCAATATTCTTGAAGTATTACAACTCTTGTTTTCCTATAAAACGCAAGTTTGTTAAAATAAACAATCACAATTGATGGATAACTCAAGAGATTAAAATTTCTTCCAAAACAAACGTCATTTATATTATTTTTCAAAACACAATAACCAACCTCCCGAATTTCATGATTATTTCCGTATCTCAGGAATCCATTCTCCATTCCAATGAGAATCCATTCTCAGGAAAGTGGTCTATGCAGCTAAAGTAATGGAAAATGACAGACCGATAATGTAATCAAACTACGGGACCAAAACTATGTGGAATATTATAAAGAATTACATATCTCCTTAAGAATATCGTCAAGAATACATTTCCCTACTACACGATGTCAAAATTGTATCAAATCCAAAGGACATCGCAAATTTGTTTAATTCTTATTTCTTAAATATAAGTAAAATATCGAAATCAGTAACTCAAAACCAATATTGAAATTCATCATTAACTACTTGTTTGATGATGCAACTAATAATGATTGTAAAAAATTAAATTTTATCAAAATTCAGAATGTTTTGTTGAAACAGTTGTATACAAGCAGAGGCGGCGATTGGGAGTCAATTAGTGGAGGGGGGACAAAAAAAACATTGACAATTTTCCTTAACATGACGTTTTCTGCAGATTTCCACTAAGTACGATTTAAATAAAGAAATAAATAAAGGAAAGACAATTGGTGATTACCACATCATGGATGGTGTATTTTTTTAAAATAATTCATAGTTTTAGACTGTTAAAATCAAAATTTTATCTTTCCTGAAAAAAGTGTTACGTAACTCCGTCACTGTATACAAGTGCCCCCCAATCGCCGTCACTGTATACAAGTGCCTAATAATTGAAAAACAGAAAATGTTCTAAGTGGTCACATGACGTGTCCAAATTCTCCCCAAGTACCTTACATACATATTCCCAAAGGAGTGTATGTACCAAGCCTAATAATAATTGTTTGTCAGGCATTACGACAAATTATCGAAATAATAGTAAAATAATATGTAATATCGATTTTCCCGACTGATGTTACATAATTCACAATTCACAATTCACAATTCACAATTCACAATTCACAATTCACAATTCACAATTCACAATCACCTACGAGTATAAGAAATAGCCAATAAAATAAATATGTTTAGGTCTATAAACAAATATCTCATCTCAATATCAACCTTATACTAAAATATTTTTGTATTCATCATAATCATATTTTATATTTTTTTCAAAAAGTTGTAATGTAAAAAACGTGATGAAAACTCAATTAAAAGAATGAAAATTCAAACTTCAACGCGGGATATAAACAGTCGCACCAAATGTCAACAATGTCACTTAGAACAGTATCACATGTTAGACTCGCGACGGTATACACGCTGACTGTAACTTTTGACAGGCATAGCAATTAAACTTTCAGTAGGACGTACTTAACCGGTATAAAAGGAAAAACAAAATATTGTTTTTACTTTTTGGCTCTTGGAACGTTTTTCATTTACGTGCCTCAATCGCTCTGCGACTGCGACTCCCTGACTGTACTTAACACTTTTGAGATGAATTTAAAATACAATATTTTCATTGCTACAATAGTTATATTTTCCTCCTCGTTAATGGTTGATTCACTCTTTTAGATTTTTATACGCATTGCTTGTGACAAATAGCTTACCGACGTTCTGCAACATATTTGTTTACTTCAAAAAATGGTTTATTAAATCATTTTTCGTTAAAAAAAATAGTTTAAAATACATTTTACGTCCTCAAATTAGGACAGTCGTAATGCCTCTAATAAAATTACTATTACGATTAAAATAACGAATTATTTTTCATTCTTCGAATGTATCACCACAACGCTATGTATGTACATGCTACAATGATGAATCAATATTTTACGCATTTTCGTAATGTGGTAGAGTTTGGACTCTTTTCTCATGAAATTTTACATTATATTCCGTAAGAGAAATCGTAACAAAAATAATTAACACATATAGAATAGTTCTATTACAGACTTGGCACCTTGCAATGGTTCAATAAAAGTTTGGCAACCCGTATCGGGTAGTGCTTGCAAAAAGAATCGACGAAAGCATTTCGGGTTTCCCCCGCAAAATTTACAATTTTTTAACACCCTTACCGCCCCCATAATGCACCTGTAACTAAATCTTTAACCCATCTATAATTATGTAACGTTTGCCCTTCAACCATGTTAAGGAAATTATTTTGTTGAAGCTCAAAATCGTACTTTAAAATATAAATTTAGCGTTACGTAACACCAAAACTATAACGCATTGCGGGATAGTGTTATGATAAAAAACACTCCCCTCGTCTATGGTGCGTTTCGTAGTTCACGGACGACCACACTTAGGAGCCAAATTACACAGGGTGTCTCCCAAACCCTATGGCGCAGATCCCCCCAAATTTTGTAATATCCCCTCTAAAAAAATAAATTACACGGGGTCCGAGACACCTTAATACTTAATATTTTTGGAAATTAAATAATTACAAAATTCTTGAATGTTATTTTAAGACGTTTACAATATCTTAGTATAACAAATAGAGTAATACATATCACGTAAATGTTATTTAATTTTAGGTACACGATCATGCAATTTCGTATCTGGAATGGGTTTTTCGTTCTCCTATAAATTTTATCAGTATATTATCATTCACGATAGTTTTCTAAAGCTGTTTATCTCCCGCTACTTGGTATAGCTACACTGCTAAATAGTTTTCAAGTCTCTTGCAATAATGAACTAGTGGTGCAAAACCATTGCACGTACGTTTTTCCATCTGCAGCATAGTGACAAAAAATATCGTAATATTTTTTTGTGGGGCTCGTCAACGGCAAGGTAATATTATTTTAAAACATATAGCGACATATCAGTCTTATAAATATCGTAAAAGTGTTATGTAAATGTAATTTCGTTGTAGACAGAAATTGATGTATCTTCGGATCTGCAGTGTGTTTTCTGTCCTTCTATGTATTTTATCATTATCACATCTTTCATTTCAGTTTAAGAAAAGTGTATTCTACGTCTGATTGGTCCATTTACACTGCTAAATATTATTCAAGCTTCTTGAAACAGTAAACTAATGCGTAAGTGTCGCAGACATAAATTATATTCTGCGTCTATACCAAACTTTTAAGCGAAATACCACTAATGCGGATATAATGTATACTAATTGTACTTTACGTACAGAAAATTTAAGCGAAATCTATGGAGCCGTTTTTGAGAAATATTCGAAAGGTACTTTGACCTTCATGTGAAGTACCTTTGGTCTTAAAGTAAAAAAAATGCACGTGCATCGACAATAATTTTCTGCCGTAATAAAGTAAATTCTACCGTAAATACGAAATATGAATTAGATATATTCATCCGTTTACTCAGAATAGCTGCTCACAGACGGACAGACGGACGGACGATATGCCAAAAACAACTTTTTCTGAATCAGGGATAACCAAAACGGACATATCCGTCGAAATCTTTTAGATAAAATATGTCAGATCACGTGCATCAACAACAAACACATGCTATGCTATATATGAAATATGAATGAAATTGACATTCCGTTTAGCCACAATCGGTGCGCATATATGAATAGACAGATGAACAGAAGTGATTCTAAAAATTATAAAACTTTTTCGGTATCAGGGACACCCAAAACGGATATTTCCGTCAAAAGCTCGCGATCTAATTTTTTTTCACAATTACAGTACTTTATACCACGTCCATGACAAAGTAAAAAGAATGTTCATCACCCTTATACATGACAAAGATAAAGGATAAATTTAAATATGATTAAAATACATTATTAGGTTTGGCATTATAGATCACCAGCTAAAAAAGATGAAAGTAATTAATACGTCCTTACATAGGGAGTTTAAATTTTTTAAATATCAAAGAATCATATTTATTCAGATTCAAATGAGCTAAATTCTGATTTCCAGATTTCTCACATTCATTGAATCGGATTATTTCATTGAATAAGCACCTCACCTTACCCTTCATTTATAAGATATAAAAAGAAAAAGATTTAGTAAATAATATTCAGATTTAACAGATACATTAGTATTGGATTGACGCAGTAACTTTGACGCTTTCCCAGAGTACGGTCCCTAAGATCCACTACCATACATTTCACTTCAGTTATTTTGACCTTAACTGTAGCACTATTTTTTAATTGTAGGTATGTTTTTGGCAATTTTCTGTCTATTTGTCATGTCGAACTGTGGCACTGAACAATAATTCCAATTTAGGCCTTCTTGTACAGAGTTTATTTCTTAGGAATGACACAGAAGAAACGCAGAAACGAATAACATTAATAAAAATTGATTAATTTTGGTCAAATCGGGTAAAACACAGTAACATAATATGCAGGCTCCCTAACGGTGAAACACAGGGAAAGACAATGTTCAAAATTGAGCTCCGACCTTGATCAAGCACAGTCAACTACAGCACTACAAAGCAATTAAACGCTGTTTTCTGTAGCTGCCGTGTGTAGTTTCCATTGCAACATAGAGACAGGAATCTGTTGTCACTTCTTGGGATGTGTGAATGCGATGAGCCTTCCAGTCTTTTGATAGACACGAGGTGACCTGTCGTCTCTAATCCCATGCTACAGTCTTTGCGCATAGCATGACTTTTTATATATCCTTCCGTTTCGAAAAATGAATTGTTATTATTTATATATTAAAATGTTTTAAAATGAATACGACATTTTTATAATTTTTAAAATCTCATCCCTACAATTGCGCGGAAACATGACCCAAGCAACTAATAAAGTTTCTAGAGCTTGGGACAGGCGTGTGATTTCGCGAGATTATTCTTAACCGGTCGGTACTGCAAACGATAATAAACTATTTAGGTTTATTTGTCCGAATTACAAGTACAACTTGAAATTTTAAGCATCAGCAACCTGTAATTGATGGTTTAAAGAAACATTAAAACTAATTAACTTTACATACAAACTTTACATCATTTCAGAAAATGGTGAAATCGTCTGACATTCTTTATTTTCAAATACATTTTCTAAGTAACGAAATATTAATATTATTTTTACGCGTGAATTTGTTGACTAGATGTGTGATAGGAAAATGGAATGACATCATTCCTGTCTACATTCCATTTCTCTTAAATTTATCATTTCAATTAATTTTTTTTAGTATTTGCTGTTTGATTGTAAATAATAATAATAATAATAAATTTATTGTCAAAAAACAGTACAAACTGCGTATGACCACGTGGAGGGAAAAAAAAAACTAATTTACTCTCCGGAAGCAAGCAAGGGACCATCCCATCAATTCCGATCAAGGGCCCTAAGGCAGAGGCGGATTCAAAAAATTCAGCAAAAATTCCTAGATAAGATAAAAAGTTAGCTGCGAGTTATAATAC
>NNCF01126131.1:571680-582230 GCA_002313205.1 Laupala kohalensis
GTAACAAGGTGATCCTGGTTCACGCCTCTCATTCCGTTCGATTCCCCTCTCGTAATTGTGGTGATACATCCACAGGTAGCTAGTAGCTTCGTAGGTAAATAAGTAAATAATTTATTAGATCAAACCTTTAATTGGGTTGTGAATATATGAATCAATTTCAAGGTGGAGATGCCGAAAGGTAAATTTTAAAGACCCCCAGAATGTATTGGAATGTAACACTGAGTACTTATAAACGCCGGGTAGTTATCTGGATCGCCCAGGATTGTATCACTTGGTGAATTGCGCCGGGCAAATGTTTAAATTGAAAGGGTGGATTGTTAAACTTAGTGGATTGCGCCGAGTAATTGTTAGTTGATCTCCCCAGTATGTAACACTTGGTGGTCGCGCCGAGGAGAAATTTAGGACCCCCAGGGGGGTAGCATGTGTCAAACAAAGATGACAATTTTTTAGGCTAAATGACATGCACTAAAACGTTTCTTCACATTGTTAATTTTTCTACTTGTATTATTTGATTTCTTTTGCTCTTGATATTCCTATTGCATAGCTATTTCATTAATACATAAATAAACAAACAAATATTATCAAAACAGCAGTCGCAAACTGCGTATGACCACGTGGGGAACAATAAACTAAGTTACTCTCTGGGCCCATCCAATCATTTCCGATCAAGTGTCTAAGGGCAGTGGGGGATTTAATACTTATAATAATAAATAATAATAATAATAATAACAAATTTACTGTCAAAAAAACAGTACAAACTGCGTATGACCACGTGGAGGACAATAAACTAATTTACTCTCCGGAAGCAAGCAAGGGACCATCCCATCAATTCCGATCAAGGAATTTACTTACTTACAAAAGAAATTATTTATTACTTACTTACAAAAGACTTACAAAAGAAATTATTTATTACTTACTTACAAAAGACTTACAAAAGAAATTATTTAATAAATACGTACTGTTATCTATTTATTATTCCAAAATGAATTGTAGATATTTTGTGCAGTAAAAATTCGAAATGAATGAAGCAAACTTAATAATGACATTCCCACCCATGGAAAATACGCCGCTACCCGAAGGAAAAACGGAGAAAAACCCGGGCAAGGATGGGACTACAGAGATAAAGTGCACAACTGTGCCAAGGTAGCGTACAGTTAGAAATAATATATTATAAATAAAAAGGATTAAAAACAGAATGAAAAAAATAATTCCATCAGTATGAAGAGTACTCTAACAATGGCGTGATAAAGCATAAGAGCGATTAACATCACATACATCATCCGAAGTAATATGGATAACAATATTAATCGGGAAATAGAAACTCTCATTTATTAAAATCAGACAATTCCTTCACATTATAGAAACAATAGCACATTTTAACTGTGGATTTGAAGATGTTCAATTTATTTTTATATTTTATATTTTTGGGAAGGGAATGATACAAAATTATTCCGGAATGGGCCTTTTTGGCAGAGAGTGGTTGACTCGTCAGGACGATGAATATTAGTCTTCACAAACACGACTACTTCATAAAAGTATATACAAGGGAGAGGGAGAATATTTATTTCTCTAAAGAAAGGTTTAGATGCATTTCGGGGGTGAGATTTACAGATAGTCCGAATTATTCTCTTTTGGATCTTAAAAGTGTGAATGCACTGAGCAGATTGACCCCCAGAATATAATGCCGTATTGTAAATGAGAATGAACATTTGCAAAATACTCGCAGCGTGAACATGTTGATAACCATGTTCACTACAATTCGTTATGCTATTCTTTCGGAATGCTAAAATTCGGAATCCTTATAATAAATGAAAATAAAAAGTTATTTTAAGAAGTGAAACTCATTATCTTAAATGCTTATGTTTATTAGCACGAATATTTAATTATTCCGTTCATATGATAAAATAAATATCTCTTTATTTATTAACTCGGCACTGAGAGCACCCCAAATGCAAACACAATACATCGCTACTGGGTAAAAGATACTACACTTTTGATTACTGAGTATACAGTTGTGTCGTATACATATTCAATTTTGTATTGTAATATGAAAGAATACTTCTTTGCAAACAACATATTGTATAAAATTCCAAAAAACATTTAATTGTTTTCTGCAAAATGCAAACATGAATTATATGAATCATTTTATTTTATCTCATTTACTACTTAAATGAACAAAAATAGACATCTATTCCATAGAATGTATATAAAATTTAGATAAATCTGAGAATATATAATAAACTTACAACCTGAAGAAAGATAAACATAAGTTTTTAAGACAATTTCTTTTTTTGAATTATCGTCCAATTTCTCTATCTCTGTGCCCTCGTTTAGAAATATTACGAAGAACTCTTGAGAAAACACCACATTACTCGTACTTCAACTTTTGGTATCATCACCACAAATAGGTATGGAATGTTCACAACATATCATTTTAGAACATAACTTACAGACGTCTTGATCTTTCGATCATTTTTCCAGAACCACGCTTTACTCTGAGGAGAGCTTTTTTTAGAACGCGATTCTGGAGCATTTGCTTGGTCTATCTCTTTTTTGTTTACCATCTCCGAGTGTAAAACTAATTTTCGTTTTTATAAATGATTCTATTGTGTCCGTCACTTAGCGCAGTATTCGCCATAACTATACTCCAGAATAATTTACCTTCAGTAATAGAAATATTCGGTACATAAGAGATCGCTACCAAGTAAAAATTGCCCGCATTCACTTTGCACTTTCATAGTAGCTAAGCCTGCATGGCGAAATGCATGAAACTGAGCGGATGCGTTAGACATTCAACAATACGAAGCTACGTAAAACTGCAGACATCGAAATTCGCTGGAAAGAATTTAAAGAATTGATTATTGAGATCTATGTTAATTTTTACCCGGTAGCGTCTCCTGCCGGGTTAATTTTTTATCATATGTACAATGCGACGCGATTTTTGCTTCGCTGTGATTATAAACAAATGAATAGGTATGCGGTATTGCACCCCTTCGTTTATCTTGCATTGTCAAAATAGTGCGAACATATAAATGTACTTTGGTTTTGAAAATTCGTCCAAGGTTCCGAAAAATGACCCAATGTACGCAAATTTTAATGACACAATGAACACAAAATGAATTAAAATATGTTTACTCTAGCTTGCCAACATGTGATTTTGGAATTTGCTAGTTCTTGCTATGTAGTGTTTTGTGTGGATTTCAAGAATATTTAAGGACATCTAATGAAACTAATTATTTTCAGTATATTTTTTATTTTTATTTTATTAAGAATTTATTAAGATTGATTCCATTGCATTGTGTATCCGTAAATTGTTTACGTTTTTAAATGGAATTTCGTATCTTTCTGTCAAACTATTTGCGTGAATTTTTTGTTCAGTTGGCGTACTTGGCATGGCACTGGCAGACGACTGTTCTGTGATCCGGAGAATGTGACGAACTACTGGGTTATGTTATTCTAAAATTATGAAATCTCTAAAATAAGATATTGCTCACATGTACTTAGATTTAGCCCATTCGAAATACTTGTGACAAGAATGAGCGATTCGGATGATGATCCAGTAGTTTCGAAGGTGGGAGTGAATAGTTGTTTCTTACTGAAGGTTATGTTTCGACAACGTGGTCTTCATGTTGTGTATCCATTGTGTTTCCATTAAAGAAAATTCCTGAATGATGTCATTTATTGGTCTGAAGTGTAAATAAATAAATTATCAAATTTTTGTTTTTGTCAATAGCGGTTTGGAGTACTTTTGAGTAGGATACAACATACTTTTCTCTGAAGTTGATCTTACTTAACTTTATACTAATTTTATTCTTATGGAATGTTCAGTTCTGAATAATGATTTTATGTAATATTGCTTGTTTTTTGTATGTTGTGTTTAGATTAGACTGAATAATCTATTAATATGTACTGATCTTTGTTTACAGATTCCTGTTTATTTGAATCAAGAAATGAAGAACCAGTTATATCTTTTCCAATATCCTTCGAAGCCTGTTAAAGTGAATGGAGAACCACCCCAAATATTAGCAGTGATGATTGATATTAATTTGTTTGATGGCTTATTAATTACATACACTTCACTTGAGTTAGTTGTATGATTAACATATTATTTTATTGTTAACAGTGTAAAGTAAAGCCTCAAAATAAGCAAGTACAGATGGAAATAGGTTTGAATCCAGTTAATCCAAATTATGATCATGGTAAGGGAGAATATATGGCATTGAATGTTGATGGACCGTCGGTGAGCAGGAATGAAAGATTATTCAGTAGGCAAGTAATAATTCAGTGGAAATGAATGATGTTGCATATGTTGGATGGTTGTTAAGTACAATGTTTGCTGCAATCAAGATTTTTAAATAGTGTTTATTTTGAGTTTATTTTATGATACTTTCATAGTTAATTTTTTTTATATCTTTCCTGTAATTTTCTGTTCACTTCAATCTGCTGAGTGTGAAGTTTTCTCATATAGTATATTATTACTACTGTTATAATTGTGTAGTATTAATTAACGTTCATGGAATTAGGTAGTATGAAAATGTATTCAATAATTGTAATTGGTTGTGTTCTATTTTATTGATATTATAATTATTTTTGATACATTTCATTTTTTTTCTCATTTTAGTGGTATGGTGGACAAGACTATGCTTGAATCAACGTGCCCGGTGCCTGATTCCAGTCGCTATGCTATAGGAATAATCCAAAATGGAGAACTTCATTTAAATCCTCTTTATACGTGTCTAGAAATGCGGAATTATCTTCCGTACTTAGACACAGGTGACAAAAGAGCCAAAGAAGCTGCTAAATCTCGTGGTCAAGGTAGTTCAGATTTTGTATATAATCCTTCGCAAATGTGAAATATTTATTTTGTTTTATACATGAGGCTGTGTACACATATCTAGATCAATTGTTCTGGTAATTATGTCAACAAATTTTTGAATTTAAGTTTCAGAGAAAGAAATGTGTGTAGGCTGTAGTTTCCCACCTACATGCTTTGATTGTTGATTTTATTAAAACATGATTTTATTAAGTTTTCTGTAGTGTTTGTAACAAAAAGTTTGTAATTTGTTCTTCTGGTATCACTATAAAGTTTTGACTGTTTACTTAAATGTTTTAAAGAATGTGAATTTTTGCCTCAAAAATTAATTGTTATAATATATAAAATGACTTGTGATTTTATTCTGTGTTCTGAAAAATTAACTTCTGCTCATTTTATTGATGGAAACTTATCTTAATGTATTTTTACTCTGCTGAAGATGAGTTGTTGTAGGTAATGCTATTTTTGAAAGATGAGTTATGAAATCTTTGTATCTTTTGCAGATGGTGAGAGTGAGGAAGAAGAAATGAAACAGATCACTGTTAAATTTGCTAGACAAGAGTCTGAGAGAGTGAAGAGAGCTAGAGAAAGGTCTTTCAATTATCTTAGTAAAAAGAGTGCTGAGGAATCATGGTATTCAACTGAATATTATCCACACACTTCAGAGAAGTCTGAGGTAATCACTTTTACTTGTCATTCATTGACTTGATTGGTTGTCTTCTGAGTTTTTATTTCTTATTTTTTCATGCTTTCTTACTCAATTTTGCAGTGCTAATTGTTTTGCATACTTCTTGAAGAGAGTGTGAATCATACTGATTTCTTTGTTCATTCCTAATAATATTAGTTTCCCAGATTTTCTATTGTACATTTTACTCAAATATCTTCCGAGCTATTTTTAGTGACCAAACCCCTTAATCCCATCCTGATCAAATGTCACTCAAAATTTATTAGAGTAAAATGTATAATAGAAACTAAATTACTTTGTTGATTAATGTTATTGAATTGGAAAAAGTCAGGTGTGAACGTATATGTATACAAGCTGGAAATAATTTTTTATATAAGAGAAATATTATTTTCTAAGTATTTTCAAAACAGTTTTAAGTTTGAAAAAAATAAAGAGACCTTTTTGTTTCAGCTAAAGATCAGAAATCAGATGTTTGATCTCTTTTATTCATATCCTTGTATATTTCATTTCACTCCATTTAGAATAATGTGTATTTTGTTGTACATTATTTGCCGAACTTGAAAATGTGTTTTCTTGTTCGTTAAATATTATTTTAACAAAAAATTGTGAGTACATTGAAAAAGTTTTCTCATTTGCATGAAAATTTTGTATATTATAAAAGAAACAAAAGACTAGTGATGATCTTTGATGAAAACTTGTATGTTTCTGACCTTTTTCAATAAATAAAAATTTCACATCGGTTTGATTCAATAATTTTTAAGATATTAAGAAATTATTTCTGTAATAAAACAATATTTTCAATTAATGTTTATTTTGTAGTGTTTTCAGTCACGCCTCTTTTGTCAAACTCCAGAAGAGAATCCTATGGAACTCACTCTTGATCCGGAACAGTATTGTGAGCTACTTGCACCTCCTGAAGCACTTGATGATGCTATGTATGGGACTCGAGAAACTACAATGAGGCGGTTACGGAATAGACCTTTGGTTGACAGGGTTCGGCATCTTTTACGAAGTGGTGAGATTTGTGCATTTTATTTTTTATTTCTTAAAACATCTATTGCAAATAATTAATGACATTAGTTTGGATGTTGCAGTATTTATACATTCCATTGCTGGAATTGCAAACTGTTTCTTTCATTTATATTTTCATCTATTTCTTAAGTCTATTATTGTTCATATATTTTATCCCCCCTGGGGACTTACATCTAGTAAGTATGTGTTTGGCAAACACGGGGCCCCGAGCTGAGTGTGGCATTACTTCCACTTACTTGTGCCCTTCCTTTCTCTTTCCTGACATCCCTTGGTCACCTCTTGTTCTTTTCAATCCCAACGCTATTAGGGCTAGGGTATCTTTCATTTTCCTCTTGATATAGTGTAATTCAGGAGGGTTTTTAGTGGGTATGGTTGAGTCATTTGACAAGTCCCACACACAGGGAGAGTCATGTTGGCTCTGCTTAGTGCGTAACTGCATTTTCCCTACCTGTACAAAATTTTAGGGCTCTAATGACCTGTAAATGAAGTCAATGAACTGTAAAGCCCCACAAAAAACAACAACATATATTTTATAACCTTAGACTGACTTGCATTATATCATTCAGTATGTAGAATAGTTTTATTTTTCTCTATTCTATGTTAGGGAAATATTGCATTGTCTGTCTCGGTGAGATTAAAAATTTACTTAAAAAAAATACATTGATAAAAATTTGAAGTGTTTATTAATGAATTGAGTTAAACATTATTGGAATAGGTATGAGTTAAAAGAATGAGACACTAGTAAATAGTAACTTTCAAATCACCTTAAATGAGTTAAAATTAGGTTGAATGTTTCTTCTCTTGGCTGCAGCTTCAGTACTAGGTTATGATGAACTAGTTGAACTGCTGGACAGTGAAGAGAAGCCATTAGATGTATTACGAGCTCTTCAACAAGTGGGAGTTCTAGTTCAAGGCAATTGGGTTATTAAAAGTGATGAAATTTTTCCTCAACAAGGTTCCTACGCTCCTGGAATCACATCAGAAGCTCTGTGTCTAGCTAGAGACTACATGGTAAGAGTAAAACACGCTTATGATTATGTTAGTTCACGCTTGTATTTTGTGGTGTATTTCCATTTTCTTCAATAATAATTTCTTTGAATTATTACAAAAAAAACAACAACAACAAAAATGAATTAATATAGATGATTTAATAGTTGTTACAGTTCACCCAAGAGATGTGTATTCCAATGTCTAACCTACAGAATGGTTCACTTATTCCAATAGTGGAATTGATTGAAATTGTAGAAAGACTGGCAAGAAAGATTCCTTTGAAAGGTTGGGAATTTAAAGTTCCTTGTGATAATTCCTTTGGCCGCAGGTAAGGCTCAACTCAAGTGAAAGTTTGGGGTAATATTTTTACTTGCAGTAAAACTATTCAAAGGAATTTTTCAATTATTTTCAACCATGTTGTTAATAGTAAAATTATTTTAGTTAGCTCCTTCAAATAAAAACTATAGAAAAGGGAAAGAATGCCTTGCAGCTGGAATGGAAATGCATACTAGTTTTGTGTAGCATGTTTTATGAATGCAGGGTTGGAGGAAGTCTTTATTATATTATCACTTAATTTTTGAGTCAACATTATAATGTTAAATTTTAACATTTATTTCACAGAAAGCAGTAACAGATTTTCAACTTCAAAATGTTAGATGGTGATTGAATGTACATTTGTGATAATTTTGTCATTTTATGTGCATTGATTTCTAAGATATATTTTGAGATATACTCAGGGCTGGATTTAGTATCTGTTGACCCTTTGGCTCAACCTGGGGTGCATACCCTCGGGGGGTGGGGGGGAGAATTTTGCACACATCAACAAAATGTTTCTAATGATGTGTCTTATGTCATGTAGGTTCCCTGAAATTGCTCAGAGACAGAAGGTCATGTGGGAAGCACGAATGAAAAATATGTGATGCTTACTTCTATAAATTACTCAGGAGTTATATATTTTACTCCGAGAACCAAGTGAATATGGTAGGTCAGGCAACAAATGGAAGCAACTGTTGTGCTGATGCCATCTCAGAGTTTCTTGGGTCAAAGAGCTGAAGAGTTCAAGAGCTGTGTGGTCCAGACCACATGACACATGTTAGTCACTTCATCCATGTTCAGAGAAGTGGTTTCCAAGCGTTGGGGCAAAGATCGTGTTAGTAACCGTTGGTACCATTTATTTTTATTTTATATTGTACAGATGATTTAAAAATTAAATCATAATTAGGTTTGAAGAATGTGTATATGTTGATGTGCTTGGGCATTGAAGATGGAATGGAAAAAAAGAACTTTGAAATGTTTGTATTTTAGGAAGACAATGTTTTTAGCTATTCTGTTTTTGCAATATGATTCATTTATTTTTGCACTAAGCCTAAATGTTTAGTTCCCATAATTTGCTTGAAAGTTGTTTTATTCTTATGGTAATTTTCTTATACATACTTTGATCTTTATGAAGAAATCGAGGTCTTGTCTTCTGTTAATTAATTGTTAAATTTCATTTTCTTTTTTTATCACTTATTTACAGTTATGAAGTATATTTTTTCACTTCTAAATAGTTCAATTACACTGGAAAAATTTGGAATCAAAATAATTGATTTTAGGTAAAATATTCTGAATAACATTTTATATTAAGAGTATAAAAGGAATGGTGCAGAATTGAATTTTATGATTGCTTAGGTGGTTCAATTTCGTGCCATACATGTATTAAGCTTTTGTATGGAATACAAATTATGGTATGGTAATCCATTAAGGTAACAAGTGTACTTTTGCCGGGGATAATATTACACTGAATCAGTTACAATCTGATTTGATGTTACTATGTTTCTTTTCACTGTGGCTGTGTTGTTAAAGTTCAGTATTTTGTTTGTGAGGCTGTAAATTAATCTGAAAAACTTGTCAATAAAAATTGAAAATATTTTCTTTGTTTTCAGCTTTCGATGTGTTCATTTATGCATTCTTCTGCAAGTATTTATTAGGTAGACATTCATTTATTCAAAATTAGTTCCGACTTCAATAACTTTTTGCTTTTTAATACATTATGTTGGTGCATTCTTTGTATTTTTGAATGTTTCTTTTATATGTTTGAGACAGTTTTGGATTACAAAAGGTATAAGCAGGCATTATGTGCAACTATTATTCTGCGTGGTTGGTTTTCAATATTCTGAGTTAGTGTATTAGGTATAGTGAAGACAGTACACTTTTGAAAAGTTAAAGACTAAAGCATGTACTAAGAAGTATTGTGCAGTTTTAACTTGCAAAGCGGGCACACCCTTTTAAAACAAGTGGGCATGTGGGGTTAAAAGCATCCGAAAAAAAAAAAAAAAAAGGCTCTAAAGAAACCAAGCTTGAAACGTGGGTTAAAATAAAATGTTCTTAAGGTCAACATCAAGTTTAGATGAAAAGTTTCAATTTTCAGATTATGACAGTTTGGAATAGCTATATTATATTCCTAATAAACACTCAAACAAAATCTATCTGACAATTTAAATTGTTTTAAAATTTAACTTTCATGTGAGCTGCTTGTGTAATACTCGTATTATATGAAGAATAAATTTCAATCGAGTTTTTCTCAAAATTTCATTCTCAGTATAAATATATATTATTCTTGAAATATCAAAGAACCAACTTGAAATTTTCAGGGCATTATTTCAAATCGTGGCTCAGTTGGTTTCCTGGGATAATTTATACCATGCTTAAGTCTCGGTAGATTAGAGTAGTACTACTTGCGAGTATGCGGCGAACATGCACTCGTTGATGAGATGCAGCCCGTTTCATCGATGGCACGCGGTGAGTGAGTCGGCAAGCGTGTCGGTGTCCGATGCAGACTCGGAGCACGTATCCAATTTTTTGGTGCGTTGTCGGCAGCGATGTGTGCGCTATTCAACCTCCACGAATCTCCACCTCAACTGTGGGAAGAGATTCTGGCATACTTCAAAGTTGCGGCGTATGGGGGTAATTATTGTGAACTATAGTTAAATTTAAACTAGACTATTTAATATAAATTGGCGCAACAGTCTTACGTACCTGTCTCTTATA